>JAXIVJ010005690.1:0-52500 GCA_036785665.1 Chirona hameri
GTCGACGACCAAACGTCAAACGGATAAAAAGTCAAATGACAAAAAGTCAACAGGGCAAAAAGTCAACAGTCCCAAAAGTCGACATGGAAAAAAGTCGACGGACCAAAAGTCAAACGGATAAAAAGTCAAGTGACAAAAAGTCAACAGGGTAAAAAGTCAACAGACGAAAAGGCAAAAGGGTAAAAAGTAAAAAGATCAAAAGTAAACGGACGGAAAGTCAAGGGGTAAAAAGTCCGACGTCCCTAAAAGTCAAAAGACGAAAAGTCGAAATGGCAAAAGTCGAAGGATAAAAAAGTCGAAATGGTAAAAAGTCAACGTCGCTAAAAGTAAAAGATGAAAAGTAGAATGGTAAAAAGTCAACGTCGCCAAAAGTCGAAAGATGAAAGTAAAAAAACGTAAAAAGTCGAGAAGGAAAAAAACACGTAAAAAGTCAAATTGCAAAAAGTCGACGTCGATAAAAGTCGAAAGATGAAGATGTAAAAAGGTAAAAAGTCGAAATGGCAAAAAGTCAATGACGATAATACAGTTCATTTGGCCCATTCAATTTTCGTCTCTTGACTTCCCGTTCATTCCATTCTTTTCTTTGGACTATCCGACTATTAACCCGCCATTGACTGGGGGGGGGGGGGGGCGTTTAACCCCCCCCCCCTGATGAATTTTCGTAATAACTCAGAAACCAATAGGGCTATCAACGTGAAACTTTGGGTACCTTCTTCGAAATCACGTTTACGTCTTCTGTGAAAAAAATAAAGAAATTCGTCGATTTTTGTTCTCGGTTATAGCGAATTTAGTGACGTCACTACACACGAATTTTACACCAAAATCAGCTAAAATGTAACAGACCGTACAAATGCCATATTTTAGCAAAATGCAATCCAAAAACGTCAAAAGATAGCAAATCGCAATGGCTACGAAATGGCTATTTCGGATTTTCGAACATTTTGGTTTTTGACCCAAAATGCAAAAAAAGTTTTTTTGGGGGAAAATGCCCACCAAATCAAATTTTTAAAAGATATTCAAAAAGCCGGAATATATGTCAGAGAACCACATATGGGAAACTACCATACCAAATTTCAGAATGATATCATCATGTATTGACTGACTTATGGCATATAAAGTATTGGTAACTCATGACGTCTCCTGATCCGGCGCTCCTCACTCGCAGCTGGTCGCTGCCGAACTAAAGCTTGTTATTGCAATCAACACTTCACATGACCGGACACCGTGTCGGGGACGGGTGATACCGGAGATGGCTGGAAGTTACCGGGAGCCAACTCAGCGCAGCGGAGAGAGCAATAGCGGTGATAGGTATTTACTTCCGGTGGAGTTTTAACTCCATGCACTCCACTCAAACACCGTGCAATGAAGATATTTTTTTTTTAGAGCGGTAACAGCGTAAATAGTTAAACTGATCGTTAGCACATTGTGCATATACCTGCCTCTGCCATTGTGCAGTTGACGAGACGCGACAACGCGCCGCAGCCGACTCGGTCGGTCACACGAACGCCGATTGGCTGAAATCTGATCTGCAGGTGCTCCAATGCCCCAATGGCGAGGATTCCCATGAGGCTCTAGTAACATTTCCATGAACCGGATCGACCTGACCGTACATGGTGGCTGGGAAGGGGGTTACTATGTTAGCATTTTACTCATGCGACTTGTATGCTATGCTAGTGACTTTTATATCTACTTGACTTTTATTTTTTTGACTTTTGGCGTGTTGACTTTTTGCCACGTTGACTTTTTACTCATTCGACTTTTTTGCGATTGACTTTTATCGATTCAACTTGTTACGATTTGACTTTTTGCAAGTTGACTTTTTGCCACGTCGACTCTTCCCATTGACTTTTAGCTATGGGACTTTTTACGATTTGACTTTTGGCGTGTTGACTTTTTGCCATGTTGACTTTTTACTTTTTCGACTTTTTACCTTTTCGACTTTTTACCTTTCGACTTTTTATCTTTCGACTTTTTATCTTTCGACTTTTTATCTTTCGACTTTTTGTCTTTCGACTTTTTATCTTCCGACTTTTTACCTTTCGACTTTTATCTATACGACTTTTTACTATTCGACTTTTAGCGTGTTGACTTTTTGCCATGTTGACTTTTACCTTTTCGACTTTTTATCTTTCGACTTTTATCCATACGACTTTTTACTATTCGACTTTTAGCGTGTTGACTTTTTGCCATGTTGACTTTTTACCTTTTCGACTTTTTATCTTTCGACTTTGATCTATACGACTTTTTACTATTCTACTTTTAGAGTGTTGACTTTTTGCCATGTTGACTTTTTACCTTTTCGACTTTTTATCTTTCGACTTTTAGCGACGTCGACTTTCTACCCCTTGACTTTTCGTCCCTTGACTTTCCGTCCGTTTACTTTTTATCTTTTGACTTTTTACCCTGGAATCGTTCAACACTGCTAGTTCAGAAATTGAGTAAATCAGCGAACACTTGTAGCACAATTATGCAGCCTGTATAGTTGTAATTGTGATGCGCAAATCTGTCGAGCTTGTATCATTCAGCTGAATAAATATGGTTAAATTATGTGCTTGTTTACGGTGAGAGCGATCAGTCGCCTGAAGACTGAACATGCTAATATAGTGTTATCCACAGCGCCGCACGAACACAGTTTACATTGGGGCTGTGCCAGCGCCCTCACCTGCCCTCACCCGGAATAGGTTGAGGCGTGCCCGGTGGAGGTGCGGTGGAGCGGCGCGCGGGAACGAGCGGTAGAGACTCGGTGGAATTATCAGCTGTTGGCCATCATTTGTTTGGGTTCGAAATCACGGTCACGGTCTCCGCTGTAATGCGAGCTGCACACTGGGCCATTCGGCGAGCGATATCACTGCGACATTCTGCGGTTTAGCACAGTGTTTAGCACATAAAAAGCTCGTCCGGACCAGCTTTATTCCGCGATATCGCGCGCCAAATGCCGCAGTGTGCGGCCGCCATTTACATATACATTATGTTATTCCTCGCAGTTTTGCGTTTTACCGTGCGTGCCAGAAATTTGTTGAGGTACTTTTATCCACCGTGCGTTTAACATAGATCTAAATAACAATGGAATCCATGCAAAAGCTGTCCACAATGCTCTTCGCGAATGGCGCCGAAAAATGTTACAAAAGTTTGTCACTGGTGCGCCATAGCTGCCGTAATCCGACTTTGCCCGATCTCATCCGCTCGCCGAGCGGTTGAGATTTTGCTCATCCGGTTGAGGTTGGTGGAGGCTCAACCGATTTTAGTTGAGGCGCAGGAACGGCCGGTGGAGAAAATAGGCCTCCACCTAATCCGGATGAGGGCGCTGGAACAGCCCCATGGTAAGCGTCGGTTTTATTTAATAAACATACACAGTCACTCACAATGCGCAGGTACATGAGCTGGTCGAATAAAGCTGGCTGAACACCATATTGCACACGATAAGCACAGTACCAAAATGTGAGACAACAGCCAACATCAGGTCTGGGTCGGCCAGAAGGGGGGGGGGGGGCGCAGGAGTAGAAGCAGGCTGTTGGGCTGTCCTTTTCAAGGTAGAAGACAGGCCTGCCGCTGCACCTGATGATGGGCCTGGTTCTGGGGAGAGTTGGGCACGCGATGGTTGAAGCTAACAAAAAAGAAAGGAGAAATCATGACATGATTCCCTGTAACATACTATGATGACAACATGGGCGCAGTGTCCCAAAATGTGCGCACATTTGTGCAACATCAGTTGAAAATGGCCAAAAATTATCATATGTCCACTTGATGTAAGATAACCTTACAAACCAGTCTGCAAAACGTGGCAGGTTTCAACGAGATAACATTGGGCAGAGTTGGCACCAACACATCAACATTGGGTCAGCTTTCGGGAATTTGGGGCACTTCTCTAGAACATTTTACTCATCAGTCTCGTTGCTGGCACTAGGTCCACAAAGTAAATTACATTGACGCGTCAATTTGTTATGGAAAGTGGGCAGAGCTGTCAGGCACTGTGGCAGAAATTGAAACTCGGATCAGCAGTAGTGCTATTTGGGAGAATTCATGTCAGAAAAGAGCAGAAGCAGGCAAATGAGGTTCTTTATTGCCAAAGCTGGTAAACATGATAATCGCAAAGGAATACAAACTTGAGTCATCTTAGTATGAAAGACAATGAGCACATTCCTGAAAATGTTAAAATTAAGTGTTCTAAATTTGCTAACTGGTTGGACAGGACAGGTGTTCGCTGCCAGGACATGATACCCTTACCATCACCTCTTGAGTGGTCAAAGGTGGGGAGGCCAAACAGGTGAGTTTACCAATCTGATCTGGAACACGTTACTCATCAGTCTGTGATAAAGTAATTGATTTGGAAAGGATTGTTTCTCTTTGGCTAGGCCAAAAAATACTCACTTAAAAACGTTCGCCCTCGACCCACACAAGCAGCATTTCAGCGTCATCGTTCAAAAACCAATGGAACTCACTCAATCTTAAATTATTCATTCTTATACGGATTACGGCCTTGTCAATACTTACTGTCCACAAATGCACAAGGAATTCGCAGCCGTCGTTATCTACCGTGACAATAATGCATAAATTATAACCGTGTTCAATAAGACGTGGTGTGCTGTGTACAATAAGCTTGACCAATCACCGTTGAGCTCGCTAGAGCTAGCTCATCGCTGATTGGTCAAACTTACTGTACACACCGTGCGAATCCTAGTCTGAACGCCACTATTCTCATGGGGGGCAAAAACTGCGGAGCGGACGGCAGTCACCAAGGCCCCCAAGTTTGGCGAAATAAAGTCAAGTTCTTTGGGCTATAATGCTGTGACGTAATCAGTCAATCTGGTATAAACCTCCCATCTGGTATAAACCTTGGCGGTTCGTTCTTAAATCTGCTCTAGAGCCGTTGAGGTAGAGTTTTGAGAAAAACGAATATTGGATCATATGATTTCTATATCCAAGCTACCATTCTGCTATCTCAGTTCAAAACCCCATGTTAAAGTCGACACTTCCCTTTAAAGGAAATGTTTCACCTTTGTATTGGCTTTGAACTGAGTGAGATAGCCATTATCTTTGGCCGTTATTGAAATGTCTAAATTATTAAGGTCATTTTCTCCAAAACTTATCCGTTTTTAAGCAATTGAATTTCGAATTTTCCAAATGGGGTCTATGGTAATGCCGTCGCTGATTGGCTGACAGCCACTTTGTCAGCCAATTCTATACTTTTCCTGCCAATCAGCGGCGGTCTTTAGCTCAATAATGACATCATCCCAAATTTAAAAAACTTAATTTGCATAAAATTAAGTAACTTTTCGAGATAAAAATATCATCATCGTTTTCAGCAGCACTTATTTCATATTTTCGACTACAACCAGCGTATATTTGTCAACTTTCAGAAAGGTGAAACATTCCCTTTAATACTATACGAAGGTCCAAAAAGGCATTGTCACACGAATGTTATTACCACTGCTTTACGGCTAGTCAAACATTTATAAATAATATATTGACAATACTATAGCCATACTATTATTAGTCGTTATTTTAGCCTACCTATACGAACCGATCGCACAGCCGATCACAGATCGGTATTCAGCACTATACTTGCCCTTCGGCAGGGCGATGAGAGCTGCGTTCCGAACCCCAGCCGGCGGGCCGAGTGCGAAGGAACATCCCGCATCCCTCCGATCCGTACCAGACGGAAAACCAGCCTCACAGCAGCCGCAGCCGCAGACGCAACGCTAGGTCCCGGCGGAGTCAAGCCGCTGCCAGTGACGGCACTGGGGAAAACAGTGCCACACATTTCCTAAACTGTTGCGAAGGTTAACTAATGCGAAGAAAAACAAACTCAGACATTTTGTTTCATCGAAAGCTTTCGAGGACTACGGGCTGCGACGATCGAAGCTTCGGGTTGTGCTGGGAAATTGTAGCAAGCTTGTGACTGCTGGACTGTGAGCACTGAGCAGTGATGACTGCGCTTCGCACCGCTGTGTCCAAATCTGGCGTGGGATGTTTTTACCTCGGGTCGCTGCGCTCTCAGATCGCAGGTAACGAACCACGTCGTCGAGAACCGGAGGCAGCTCAAGGCCGGTAATGCGTTTGCCGAAGCGTCGAATCCGACACGTGCCAAATTGTGTTACACGTGCTGAGCCGAGCGCTAGCACGTCTAAGCTAGCAGTCTAACAGCTGACTGACAGGATGCACTGGACTGAGCCGTGTGGTAAAACCCACAGACGTGACACAAGATTACTTACCGCGACTATAAGCATGATGATGCGCTTCAAAGGGTCTCTCAGGAAGAAAGCAGGAGCAATTGTACTTGCAAACGCCAAAACTGCAACACAAAACCGCTCAGCGCAAATCGCATGATTATGTGCTCCCAAACGTATTTTAGAAACAAAGAAACAATTTTTGCACGGCAGGCGGAAAGACAGATGGAACTCATAGGTCATAACCATAGCGCCGCGCGGTCTTGTGAAGCGTCTGACACGTCTGAAAATAGCCATACAGATGGAAGCCGAGCCGCCTTCAGTTCTCAGTTCTGACTACACCTGGTGCCCACCTGCCCTGCTCCCGAGGGAGGATAAATCAGCGACCCGCCTTGCCGGTCCGGTTACCGGCCAGCTTACCAGCCCGATTACCGCTACTGTGGTAACCAGTTACCGTGCGCACAGCCCGAGACGGGAGAGACGTGGGACCTTACATTATTCATGAGGTAACCGATCCGTGCGAAACGGCCCGAGGTTTCAGCGCGGGCGAAACGCGCAGTACTGGCAACGAAGGCCAGGACTCAGGACAGCACCAATTACAAGGGTTTGCTGGTAATAGCCGTTTTCACGAAGGATTTTGCGTTTGGGGTGATTTGGGCGTTTGGGGTAAATGGGTCTATATCTTGTAAGAACACGGCGTTTCCCGGTGATTTTTGGTATCAATCACAATTTTATGAATTCATGTATAAGTATATGCTCTTACAATGCAACATTTACCGTTAGTTTGCTTTGAATATTCAAGTTCATGAGCAAATCTGGCAATTTTGGGTTGGGTTAGTTCCTTCTACAAAACATACCGAAAACGCCCCAAAAAGAGGTTAAAAAGTATGCTAGATAATCAGCTTTGATTAAATAACACACGCAATTCACAGATAGTTAGGGCAAAACTGAAGATATTAATGGCAAATAAATATAACATTATGATGCAAAATGCAATAAAATGTAAAAAGCATAACAGACCTTAATGCAACGTCGCTCCGTCCCGCTGAGATCGTCCAATTTAGAGCCGTAACTTCGTTGGTTTCCGAAAACCGGAACAATCCTTACGCATTTCGAATCACACCAAATGTTTTTTATTTGATTAATTGATTAATTGATGAATCTCACAAAAAGCTGAAAAGACATCAGACAAATTACTTATAAACCTATGAAACATGCGGGCTTTCTGCAGACACTGGTACTGAAAACTCAAAAATGGCTGCTCTAGATCAAACGGACGCCATTGCTGGGCGCAGACCATGGCTCTGCGCATGCGCAAAGTGACGTCAGGCGACCGGCCGTCCCGTCGCCATGGTGACCGGGTGGCGGCGCCTGCGCAGAGCCAGCACAGAGCCGGAGCCAGCATTCCCGTCATCTTACAACAAATGATCAAAACGAAATCGCTAATTATCATTAATCCTTGCATTCAAAAGTGAATATGACTGCAAATACGAATGGACTAATTCATCTAGTTTTCATTGAAATAAGCTATTATTCCTGAAAACCATGTCGTTGTTGCAAAATATGACCATTTCCCGAACCAGCCACTTCCGGGATTCGAGCAAGATGGCGTCGCACAAGCACCCCAGCCGTCTGGCAACACCAGAGCTAGTTTAAGATGATTTTTTTACATTTTAAGTAAACTATGGTGTTATCATTCAAATGGAATTTCCAGAAAAATGCATTAATTCATAAAGTTGCGATTGCTACCAAAAATCACCTGGAATAGCCGTGTTCTTATGAGCTATAGATCCATTTACCCCAAACGCCCCAATCGCCCCAATCACCCCAATCGCCCCAAACGCCCCAAGCGCCCCAATCGCCCCAAACGCCCCAAGCGCCCCAATCGCCCCAAACGCAAAATCCTTCGTGAAAACGGCTAATAGGTGGACGCAAACCAATGTTTCATGTTTGCATTGACTAATGTTAAACTGACTTTCAACGACATAGTGCAGCAAAACATAGCTATTTGTGTCTTGCCGGTTGTAATAAAAATCCAGAAATTACTATATGTGCAGAAGGGCATGCATAGAACCTGTCTGTATTATTTAGGTAGCAAAATCGATAAAGTATATCCTTCATGATTTACCAACTATTGCACGTAATATGTAACCATACTTATGCGAATCTATAACTCGATTGAAGAGCTTTTGTTCTAATCAGAGTATGTGACTTCGACCTGCCGGCATCCGTTCCTGACGAGCTACCACGAACACTATATGACGCCTCAGCCCGGTCTGACACTTCCTGAGGTGCTGCACTTCCTTCACTTTTGAGACAAAGTGGCACATTTCCACGGAGTACATAACTGGTGTCGAAGCCAGCAGGGTACTGTCGGTACCGCCGGAAGGTGTGTTAGGCAGCGTATGAACAGGGTACCGGACAGGGTACCAGACAGGGTACCAGACAGGGTATCGGACAGGGTACCGGACAGGATACCGGACAGGGTACCGGACAGGGTACCGGTCAGGGTACCGGACAGGGTACCGGACAGAATACCGGTCAGGGTACCGGACAGGGTACCGGACAGAATACCGGACAGAATACCGGACAGGGTACCGGACAGGGTACCGTCATCGGTACCGTCATCGGTACCGTCATCGGAACCGTCCTGAGTACCAAGGCGTCCCATAAAAGCCTGGGTGTGCCAGGCCCGAAACCCGACTGGTGCTTTGAGGCGGCGGAACACAGACCCAGTCCCAGGGTCACCGCGGTCCCGACGCTAGTCACGGCGGTCCCCGGGTCACCACCGGTGTGGACAGACACCATGGGAGGCGACATGACGAGACCCCGCCCCTTCCTCTGCTAACGAGCGCCTCGTCTGAGGATCGCGGGACCTCCCGGGAGCTGTCAACAACACCATAAGCCTCCTCTACATCAGTCCCACGCGCCCCGGGCCGCCGCGCACAGAGCTGTTTTCGCTCCGGAAGGGGTGTCGGGTTGGGGGTTGTCGAGGGAGGGGGGGGGGGGGACGTCAAGCCGCGGGCCCTGTGGGCTGCGAGGCACAGTGTGCTGTGTGTTGTTTTCGAAAAGCGTACGTGCTGTTTCAGTGATGCACCTGATGCGTAATAATGTCCTAAAATCCGTAGCATGTTCCGATTGTGATGTGCGGCTATGCTCAGCCAGGGCACTAGACATTAGTAAAGTAATCTTGCACCATACCATCGAGTGTGACGAGCTTCCAGGCATCATCAAATTTGTACTGCATTTAACGGATTGTGCCGGAGAGATAGCTTTTGAGACATCAGCGTCACTTCAATCCCAGCCCCGGAGCCGAGACAACGCTCCCGTCCGAAGCGACGGTGTTTACAGATTTGATGCTTTTCAGAGACAGCCTTACCAGGCATCGCCACCCGCATTCCCTGAGGAAGCTCCCCGCAGGATGCATTGGTTACTGGGTAGTGCGCCGAGCAAAACAAAGGAGCTGGTTATTGCTATTGCTCACGTAGCTACTTCTGTGCGTCGAAGATAAACGATTACAATGGGGTGGCTATTGAATGTGAACGTTCGCTCTTATGCGTTTTAAGACGAGCATTTGGAAGTGTAGCGAAAATGTGATCTCTTGCTGGCCTTCTAGCAGGATAATGTCACTGAATTGGCGGACATTTTGAAAAAGGACATGGAAACAGCTTGAGTGGAGTTTCCATAGTGTGTAATTATTCAAAGCTCTCTCCAGCGGCCGCGTTAATCACAGTGAACAGATAGGTACCTCTGAACCTCTCCCTTATCCGATGTCTGTCCGATGGCCAGGGAAGGACACGGCACAGGCGGAAATTAATTAATCCTGTTTAATATGAACCTGTCCCAAGCACGCAAACACGCAGTCGAAAGCTGTACTAAACTCAGGTTAATTATCTTTCGCTTTACTCCACTTATCCAAGCAAATGTATCCGTGATCAAGTCACCGTCGGTTGATAACTACTTGTTATTAGAGTGAACATGTGCATTGTGCAGTTTTCCCTCGCCAGGTCGGCCATTGACGTTGGAACAATGCTTAATAACAGGTCTTCGCCTTCCCCTGATTACGACAGAAAGTCGACGTTGAAGAATAGGGAATGCAGCTTCTGACATATTCCCTGCTGCAATGGTTGAAAATACCAATGCTGGTGCCAAAAGGTATGCTTCGAGAATTCACACATCGATGATTAAGACCTGCTTTTCATAATATCGTGTACCTTTCCTAGTTTCGGAACGTCGTTCATTTCGATGAATGCCTGGGTGCCTTGCCCTAGGCAATTAATTCTGAGCACTCATGCGATAAATTCATATATTAAGCCGATCAACGTTTGTTAGCGCTTAATTAAGGCCCACGGATATTTTTCTTGGTTTTATTATTTTTGCAGCGTTCCATGTTGCTGCCGAATTTCGAAAACAAGGAAATATGCATCGTTTATGGTGAAGACAATGCGAACGCAAGTTCGTAGTCATGTTAACGCATTACAAGCGTGTTAAAGCGAAATTCCATGATTTCGCCATATTTGATATACATCTGTTATGTCTCGATCACTTACATCTCTCTCATCCTGTTCCAAAGAAGAACAAGCGCATGTGAATGACAAGCGCATATACTGGAATTTGATCTAGTGCGCAACACTAATATGTATGTACTTCGATATTAAACGAATTATGATGCATAGAAATAATTGACTTAAAGGGAAATAATTACCTTTTCCCACAAAAATGGAGTTAGCACTTGAAATCGACAGACGAGGCCAAAATATGATGTAAATTCATCGCATTTAAACAATTCCTTCCGAGAGATATTGGCAGTTTCCTACCGATAAGCGTTCCACACTTTTAACGGCCGGTACTTGCAAGTTACTTTTCGGTTTCCATCAAACTCCGGGCTTTTCCTGTATTGTTTTTTTGCGCAATAGTGTGGAAAATATATTTTTCCTTCTGCTTGTTGTGATTATATGCCCACCCATCTTTAAAAATTAACAAACAATACAAAAACTTGCAATTTAATCGGAAGCTCATCGATGCACGACGACGGCGACCTATTTAGTGTCGGCGATTTGTTTCGAAATGCCCATTCAACAACGTTGAACAGATTGATACAAAAGCGCCAGATGTGTCGCTTTTCAAAGTGGAGGGAAAATACCGATCTTTAATTTTCCCAAACTTCCAACTTTGAATTAGAGAATAATTTGATTTAATTCTTAAATTTAGATCACATCATTTTAATACCATAACGGTAGCCAAATCAATTGTTGCTAACAAAATCAAAAGGTCATTATTTCCTTTTAAAAGTGCCATTGACAAAATAAAATACCGATACGTTTCTATGCTCTCGCCGAACTCATGAATGTGCTTAGGTACCGACGAATAATAGTAGATAGAAAACAAAACAGATATTCTATCGTGATGCATGGCAGTCTTTAAAACCGAACTTTGTCCACAAATGGCAAATCATTATACCGATTTGTTACTTTAGTGTTAGAAGCTTACCATTTTCCATGTTTTCTTACCATTTCCAAATATTTTACCTTATTAGACCTCTCGATCTCATTTCGCCCCTTGGACTGCAAAAAAAAAAATCTGCAGAAATCCGGGCTCCGAATTATGAGTGGGAGCCGTAGATAGCGAAAGTAATAACTCTGCGAAAAGTTGCTAGACTTTCCAAACCTCCACATTCTGAGATCAGGCACAACGTTTGCATACTTCAATTATGAGTTTAATTATCTGGCAGAACTTTTGCAACGCACAACGAGGGCAATATAGAGACTGCCAATGGGTTGCTGAGTTATGACTGTTGTAAAGTGACGATTCAGCGAGGTGGCGACGGAGAAAAATCCGACGATGGCGTTCTGACAGCACATGGTTAGGTGCTGCGGTGTGTTTTAGGCACACGATATAAGTACTGTGAGCAATCAAGTTTTTAAGTGTGGCATGCCTTACACACCGAAGAAGGTAAACTTTGAATGAGGTGTTATTGTTATTGCCATCGCGTGCCGCCGTGCGATTGTCGTAGTTGTATTAAAGGGAACAGTTCACCTTGACAGAGTACTTGATAGTTGGCAGTAAGCCCCTGCCCCAAGAGCGAGCGCGAAGCGCTCGCTCGTCCTTCCGTGGTATATGGAAAAACTCTGAATATGAGCGGCCCGGCCCGGCCCGACCCGGCCCGGCCCGTGGCGACGCTTTTGAGAAGCTAATATCTCTGCAACCGCACGTCTGAATGACAAGCGGGTTTCTTTGCTGAGTATCCCCATCCAACCAAACCTGTTTGAGACCGGTGCCGACTCATGTGGGTCACTACTACTGCTCGTGGCGCTTGCCGCGTGAGGGGTGTTGAAAAGCGTTTTCTCGCAAAAAATCCGCAACGGCTGGGCCGATTGTGTTAAAATTTGGTGTGTGGTTAGGAACATCTCAGCCGTCACTTTTCCACAAGTCACGGGTGGGGTGCCTCTGCACGTGCGCACGTGCACACCCCTATTCTATATCTCAGGAACGGCTGAGCCGATTGTGTTCAAATTTGGTGTGTGGTTAGGGACCCTCCGCCGCCGCCTTCCCACAAGTCATGTGTGGGGTGCCTCTGCACGTGCGCACGTGCACACCCTATTATATATCCGTGTGGAAGCGGAAGCGGAAGGAAGCGAGTGGAAGCGGGCCAACGTAATACCTGTGTTAAAAAAGGGTTGTAGAAAGCTTCCAGAAAATTACCGACCCGTTTCCCTTTTGGCAATTTGCTCTAAAGTTTTGGAGAAGGTAGTGTGTGAGAGCTTGCTTCAGACATGTCTCACCGCACTGCCTGTCTCACAACACGGATTTCTCCCAAAACGTTCTTGCATAACTAACCTAGCATGCTTTCTGGAACACTGCTGGTCCTCACAGGCCAAGGGATCGCAGACGGACACGATATACACGGATTATTCGTCCGCTTTTACCAGTGTCAACCACAGGCTACTTGTATACAAACTTCGCCATTCATTTAACATCACAGATTTTGCATATATAGATCGAGTCACTTGCTTTTAGTCACTTGCCCTACTTTTGCGTAGGGTAGCGGGATATTGGTTCACTTATTTATTGTGATTGTCATCATGTCTTAGGTATGAATGCGTGAATGTATGAGGATGCGTGTGTTGTGTGCTTTGACTACAGCCGTAAGTGGGCTTCGGCCTGTGGTTGTTTTATAACTAATAAACAAATATCTCAGGAACGGCTGAGCCTATTGTGTTCAAATTTGGCGTCTGGTTAGGGACCTCCAGCCGCCAATTTCCCACAAGTCAGGGGTGAGGTGCCTCTGCACGTGCGCACGTGTGCACCTTTTTTGTATCTCAGAAACTACTTGCCCTATCGAGTTGAAATTCGCCATACACTTCCTTCGCGCTCGCTCGTTCATCGCCGACTACTGGTTATGTAATATCTGCCCAACTTAACACCTTAAAATTGTTGAAGAAATGCAACGATAGCTGTGTGGGATGCAACGATAGCTGTGTCCTGTCCCGTTAGTTCCATCCTGTCTCCGTCCTGTCTCCGTCCTGTCTCCGTCCTGTCTCCATCCTGTCTCCGTCCTGTCTCCGTCCTGTCTCCGTCCTGTCTCCGTCCTGTCCCCGTCCTGTCTCCGTCCTGTCTCCGTCCTGTCTCCATCCTGTCTCCGTCCTGTTTCCGTCCTGTCTCCGTCCTGTCTCCGTCCTGTCTCCGTCCTGTCTCCGTCCTGTCTCCGTCCTGTCTCCGTCCTGTCTCCGTCCTGTCTCCGTCCTGTCTCCGTCCTGTCTCCGTCCTGTCCCCATCCTGTCTCCGCCCTGTCTCCGTCCTGTCTCCGTCCTGTCTCCTTCCTGTCTCCGTCCTGTCTCCGTCCTGTCTCCGTCCTGTCTCCGTCCTGCCTCCGTCCTGCCTCCGTCCTGTCTCCGTCCTGTCTCCGTCCTGTTTCCGTCCTGTCTCCGTCCTGTCTTCGTCCTGTCTCCGTCCTGTCTCCGTCCTGTCTCCGTCCTGTCTCCGTCCTGTCTCCGTCCTGTCTCCGTCCTGTCTCCGTCCTGTCTTCGTCCTGTCTTCGTCCTGTCTCCGTCCTGTCTCCGTCCTGTCTCCGTCCTGTCTCCGTCCTGTCTCCGTCCTGTCTTCGTCCTGTCTTCGTCCTGTCTTCGTCCTGTCTCCGTCCTGTCTCCGTCCTGTCTCCGTCCTGTCTTCGTCCAGTGACCTGCGGTGTGACAGGGTCCACCTTTCACAGTTCGTCTATCAAACACCGGCCGGATAGGACAGAGAACAATAAGTGGAAAGCTGAGCGGCTCCTCTCATGGGAAGTCAATTGTGCTTTGTCACCGCTCTCATTGTCGTTCCATGCGAGTGATTTCTCGATATAGTCCTGTACTGTCCGTGTGACGGTAACGGTGACTGTGACGGCGTGACGGTGTGACGGTGACGGTGACGGTGACGGTGACGGTGACGGTGACGGTGACGGTGACGGTGACGGTGACGGTGACGGCGACGGTGACGGTGACGGTAACGGTGACGGTGACGGTGACGGTGACGGTACCCACATGGGTGGAACTTTATATACTTTCGGGGTTGCAGCTACAACTGCATCCTCAAAAATTACAACCCCAATTATGAATATTACAACCCCAACATTGCCAGTAAATGCATAAGTAAATCAATACTGCGAACGGTACGCAAAATCACCAAATGATTTTTTCAATAACAATAATCGCCGTAGTTGGCGATGAACGAGCGAGCGCGAAGGAAATGTATGGTGAGGTTGGTATGCGTAGTGCGCACGCATAAGGGTGCTGCTTTCCTAGTACTCTAGTAACACAAGTTGGTAGTTTTGACATTGAATAGACGTTGAAACGCAAATATTGATTATATATTTTTTAGCCACTTTGAACATTTGTCCATAGCGCATAACATGGACATAACATTACAACAGTGTTGTTGAATCGACGTCGATATCGAACATTTATGGTTGAAACGCAACATTGATTCGATATATAAAATCCACGCCTTCGCCAAGACTTGAACCGGCCACCCTCCGCATCGAAGACGAGTACCATACCACTAAGCTAAAGCGGCTCATAGTTGAAGAGGCACTGTACCACATATAACCCGGCGCCACAAATGTCGACATAAATTTAGATTCTGAATCCGAGATTTAACCGCGTCCCCTAACCGCCCGCCGCCCGGCGTTCGACGCTCGGCCTGGCTCGGACGCTCCACGTGCGATTCAAACAACCGCCAGCGGCCAGTTACCATGATAACGTAACGGTCAAACGGTCACAGACAGTCACAACGGATAAATGAAATCTCCCGAAACTGCACATAAAAACACTGAGTTTGGATATGACATTAAGTACAATATCCCATGTGAGGCATTTTCCCTGATCACTATTTCTAATATGGTATTTTAGCACGCTATACGATCTTTAACTAAATTGTTGACAGTCAAGGACCAATATCGTATTGTACTTCGGTCTCGATCTGAAAATGACAATAAGTTATCGAAAGACAATGTTAAGGCGATGTCATTTGGCTGTAACCGCACGACATTAAATGCAATGTGCACGTTTGATTTATTTGAGGCTGCCATGCTGTTCAAGGCTTGCTTTTTGATCTATAGATGTTCTCATGAGACACCTCGGAGTTTAACTTGAATGTTGAGATGAGATCGTCTTCTGGTCGAGACACAACGTTGCCCATCTACCAGTTATCAACAAATACGCAACGTGAAATCAATAGAAAATGCCATTGAATCTATATTGATTCGTTGTAGCACTGTGACGTTACATTTCAGCATGATCTCAACCAAAAGGAAATGTCGCATCAATGTAGTGTGCTACTAGGGCTGTTGCCAAGGGCACCGCCACCTTCCGAAAATTGGGGGGGGGGGGGGGGGGGGGACGGAGGCATTCTGAAGTCGATTCTTCCATGCAACGCCCATAGGTGTAATGTTAAAATCTGAAAATGTTGGAGGGGACACGCCCCCCCCCCCCCCCCCCTCCTGTGGCAGAGCCCCTGACTGTTGCATGACACAACACCAAATTTCAACTCGATCGGGCAAGTAGTTTCTGAGATACAAAAAAGGTGCGCACTTGCGCACGTGCAGTCACCCCACCCCTGACTTGTGGGAAGGCGGCGGCTGAGGGGTCCCTAACCACACACCAAATTTGCACACAATCGGCCCAGCCATTGCGGAGTTTTTGCGAGAAGGCACTTTTCAACACCCCTCACGCGGAACGCGCCACGCGCAGTGATAGTCACCCACGTGAGTCGGCTCTGGTCTCAGACAGGGATATAGGATGGATGAGGCTACTCAGCAAAGAAGCCCGCTTGTCAATCGGACGTGCGGTTACAGAGATATGAGCTTCCGAAAAGCGTTGCCACGGGCCGGACCCGGCCGCTCATATTCCGATTTCCCCCATACTTCACGGAAGGACGAGCGAGCTCGAAGGCGCTCGCACGTAATCACCGATGTATTGATGGCTCTCATATGACTCATATGACGTCCTGGTGTTATCCAGCCTTTACCGGAGGGTGATTCCTGGTTTGATTGATAATCAGCAATGTTATCCATAGCTTCGTTTCAAAGGCAAGAACGTGCATTACTATGTTCTTTGGAACGTGAGATGCAAGGTAGAACTGTATAGAGGTATATGGTTTTATTAACACGCGCCCTGGAGGGCCTCTGAAAATTACACGCACTGGAAGGGGGGGGGGATAAAGGCCCCGATAAGAAATACAATAACGAAAATTGTAGGGTGGAGAGGTTCTGTGGGAACTCTGTTTTGTGAAAATTCCATGACCCTAGGTTAATATCTCCAAAGTCAAATGAGGTCAAACATGCTAAGATTTGATTGCTATGGGCTCCTTGGCTTGACATTGTTATGGAACGCCGTAATTGCGTGTATATGTATAAGTACCAGTAAAACACCTTTTTGGGGCGATGACCGAGCGGGCGCGCACTGGTAAAGCTAAAACAGGTTTGAAATATGAAACGGTACGGGAGCACACGTAATAGTAAGACATATTCCTTTTAGTCCTTTTAGTCCTTTTAGTCCTCCATAAAAATTGCCAGGCCTCCATGTATGCCAACATAAAAACTAAGTTTTATTAAATTGTACATGATCTCCTTTCTCAAATCCGCCAAAAGGGAGCACGTCCTGAGCGGCTGCATGCTTCAGCGTATACAAAACGAATGCTTAGATAGATTAAAGGGAGTGTGCCTACTGTTTTGGAATGTCAAAAATATTGTTCATACGGTAATGGTTTGATTGTTGTATATGATGAAATTCACATCTGGAGCCCCTTTAGTTGAATTTTCACTTATATTGTTTTTTTGCTTATTTTTTGTTTCGATATATATATATATAAAACGATCGCCACTATGGTTATGTTATGTAAAACGGCGCACATAAGGCAATACAATTACGGTCACATCATGCAAGATAGAAAGACAGGTTTTGCACAGCACGTTCTTGCCACTGTGAACTTTATTATGTGCAAGTTTCGTAGCTCTAAATTGACTTTTTTTTAAATGGCCATCGGCCGCCATCGAAACGGCCATCATCGAAAAACATGATGGCCGTCCAGTTTCTGTTCGGCTGCTGCTATCAGCGTGCACGAGCTGTTTTGTTGAATTGCTATTGGCCGGCGCTAACAATATGCTAGCAGTTTAATCGATAGTTGCAGTGCTTCTAGTAGCGGAAGCCCTCTGGAGTCTACCCGATAACTTTTGCTCCCAGCAAGTTCCTGGAGTCTTTGGAATATCTTAGCAACTAGGGCGAATCTGGAGAAACGAAGTCATGGGTAAATTCATAAAATTATGTTATATAGACCAGTGTCAATAACCCCAAATAAGCGATGTGAGTAGGCACACTCCCTTTAAGCCATTTTTGATCAATAATGATTTGGTTCATTTCGACGTCTGCGGGTGTCACGCGCTGATACCACTCCTATCAGAACACACCATAACAAAATGAAAATTGATTTGATGGTCCTATCGAATGGTGAAACCCTGATCTCAATCGGAGCAGTGGTTGCAAAGTTATTAGCTTCCGAAAAGCGTATGTATGGCCGGGTCGGGCCGGGTTGGGCCGGGTCAAATGTAAATTTGTCTGGTAAGTTGACGAGAAACCTCACGGGCGCTTCGCGCCCGCTTGGTAATTAAGTATATTGTATGTACCCCAAAATGGGCTTAAATGATTTGTTGGAGAGTCTATATATACAATAGGGATGATAGACGTTGTCTTTGACCTCACGCCATTTACATACCAGTAAGGCGCCGTAGTTGGCGATGAACGAGCGAGTGCGAAGGAAATGTATGGTGAATTTCAACTCGATCGGGCAAGTAGTTTCTGAGATACAAAAAAGGTTGCACATGCGCACGTACAGAGGCACCCCACCCCTGACTTGTGGAAAAGTGGCGGCTGAGAAGTCCCTAACCACACACCAAATTTTTAACACAATCGGCTCAGCCGTTCCTGAGATATAGAATAGTGGTGTGCACGTACGCACGTGCAGACGCACCTCACCCCTGACTTGTGGGAAAGTGGCGGCTGGGGGGTCTCTAACCACAAACCAAATTTGCATACAATCTGCCCAGCCGTTGTGGAGTTTTTGCGAGAAAACAATTTTCAACACCCCTCACGCGCCACGCGCCACGCGCAGTGGTAGTCACCCTCATGAGTCGGCACTGGTCTCAAACAGGGTAGGTTGGATGGGGCTGCTCAGCAAAGAAGCCCGCTTGTCATTCGGACGAGCGGTTGCGGAGATATTAGCTTGTCAAAAGCGTCGCCACGGGCCGGGCCGGGTCGGGTCGGGTCGGGCTGGATCGGGCCGGGCCGTTCATATTAAGATTTTTCCCCTTACACCACGGAAGGACGAGCGAGCGCTTCGCGCTCGCTCGTAACAAAACAATTAATAAATATGAGCACAACAAAGGAAAAACTTCAAAATGTTGGTCACGTTTGCCATAAAATAGCATTTAAAACCAACAATACAACATAGTATCCCAAAATTACTTAGAAAGACTATTTAGGTACCTGCATGTAGCCATGTATATGTTTTATGATTGTTTATTTACGCTCCATGTGAAGCTGGTGCTGAAGCTTTAATGTTAAGTGAGCTGCAGATTGTCGTGCGCGCGATTCTTTCTCTCATTTCGTTGCTGTTGATCCGGACATCCAGTTACTGTATGGTGTGTACGTGCAGAATGTACAGCGATCTTTCCGTATAGCCAATCAGTAAGGGATTGATAATTGGATGTTGGATAGTTTGGATAGTTCATGTATAGGTCGCATTTCACTCAGTCATCTGTAACTGTTTGTGAAAATCAAACAGATAATACAACCTATGTTAATTTTATGTTGTTGAACTATGTTAAATTTTGCACATTTTTAGTTTTTGTTTCTTGAGTCGCTTT
Organism: Chirona hameri; assembly: GCA_036785665.1. Classification (NCBI taxonomy): domain Eukaryota; kingdom Metazoa; phylum Arthropoda; class Thecostraca; order Balanomorpha; family Balanidae; genus Chirona; species Chirona hameri. The sequence goes on from JAXIVJ010005690.1 coordinate 19,564, forward strand.
TATTCTCCCCCTCCCCCGGTCGCCGACTCAATTATAACCCCAGCGAAAAACAAAAAGTTCCGCCTCTGGAGACCCACCATTACCGGCACATCATTAGCGTGACATCACTTGTAGCATATACGCTGACAAAAAAGAAGTATCAAACAAGTATCAAAAGCACATATGCTTTTGATATTGGTCTCTTCTCGCAGTCTATTGGTCATACCTCTGCTTTAAGTCATACTTCGTATTGCATAATTCATACTTCTGCAGAAGGAAACGAGAATCATAATTTGGGGCTGGTGACTGGTGTTACCAAACTAAAAAGAGGAGACTCGGCAATGGTGCCGGACTGTCAAGTGTAATTGGTAATTGGTCTTTTTCGATTACCACATGCTTTGTCTGGAAAGTAGTTGTGCACGTGCTTGAGGGCGTCAGTTTCAAATGTAATATTGAAGACGGTTTCGGCTGAGCAAAATTAAATAAAGCAGAAGTACAGGAAATCAACTGACCAAAATAAAGATAAACGAGTACGGTAACACATTTAAATGGATTCACCCTATTCCCTGCGGGGGGCAGATTCTCCCCCCCGGTGGTTTTTCACTTGCCGCTTCTAAACCGTTAGGCTTAGCGTCTGGAAACTTTGTGACTTTTCCTAACTTTGAATGGCGCGTGTTGTGTCAAAATTTTGAAACAAAAATCGGGCCAGCAGAGGCGGTGCCAGGCTCCTGTTTTGGGGAGGGTGTTACGAATGCGGTTGTGCGGCGCATACTTTCTTCGTAGTTTTCGGTGCAGTAAATGCGTCAGAAACATTTGCAATGCAATATGCATCATACTTTCTGGGATTATACATGTTTGTTGGCAGAGGCGCACTCAGGTACAAAAATGGGGATTTTTTTATGGGAAATTAAAAAAAACATACCTCAAATTAGGTCCAACTTCAAATTAGTCAGATGATAAAGGCGTTCTCGCATGGTGCCCCCCCCCCCCACGTTGTTTTCCTGAATCCGCCTATGCGCAATATATTAAATTTAACAAATTACAGCAAGTAATGCCCCCATGTGACGTTCATGTCATCCCAAACAATCAAGAACAACACAAATTTGTTATCAGAAAATGCCCCCCCCCCCATTTTACATCCCCTGAATACGCTTATGATTTTTGATTTTGGTATTCATCTTTTAGTATATTAAAGACCAGTACATTTGAAGCTCAAAAACGTTTAGAGCATGCAAATCGGCCAAACCACATGGCCGAAATGACCTTTAAAAAAGCACCCAAATTTTTTTTTTTGCCCCCTGGCCCCTCATTTTTGAACAACAACAAAAATAAATTTCGGGCTCCAAAAGATAGATCTTATCATGGCGAATCGAATGGCGTTTTCCCCATCGAAATCGACTGAGCGGTTCTCGAGATATCGGGGGGGGGGGGGGGGCAGAATCTGACCCCCCGCAGGTTAACGTTATTTTGGCCGCCCGCAGGGAATAGGATTAAATACAATTTTACAAATTATTGTGGTCCTGTGTGGAATCAAAGCTGTAGAAAATGTGTAAAGGATAATTACCTAAGCGTTGCGATTTGCCAGAGTGTAGAGCTAATATTTTTGGCCAGTACATTTCTGGCCTTCAGAAGGCCTGCATAGTTTATGCTGGCCTTGCTGTGCGATTGGGGATACTAAGCGCCTTTCTTTTGCCGACTTTACTGCATAGCTGTTCGTAAAATGTAAAATATGTTTTAGATTCGATATTTCAAAACGAATAACGCTTTTGTTAGTCAACAGGGCCTTTTTGGATGAGGTAGATAATTTATGGGCGATATGTAATAACTATTGCCATGAGATGAAATACATTTTTAACTTGCGGGCAACTATGGACTTTTTCTGAAAGTAAAATCCTCCGATGGCCGTGCCAAATAACTCATACTTTGCCACTGTATGGAATAATGCAACAAAATAGAGTATTTCAGATGATTTTAGAGTTTAAAAAAATAGCGCAAAATATCTTAGACTGAAATAGAGGCTGTTTAACCTTCTAAACTTTCAGTTAGGTTAGATGGTATGTTAATGTTCTATAAGTGATCCACGTGGGTTTCGATGAATAAAACCACACGGCACTTACACCTGTCGCCTGTGGTGAGCCGCAAGTGTCTGTTTTAACTGTTGCCCCCCCCCCCCCAGTCCCTGAATGATATTATTACACATATTTATTTTGCTACGGAACGTTTTGGTAATAATGTAGCACACCTGTTGAGAGCAGTGGCGGCTCGTCATATGAGGAAACTGAGGCCGGGCCTCACCTATTATTTAGGAAGAATGTGCTTTGAAATATGAATTGGTGACCATAGAAAAAAGATGCGAGTGATTTCCATTCTGCACATCGAGGTGAATTTTATTATGGCATATCACCGAAATTCTCCGGCTCTTCCACCCGCCAGCCGCCGGTCCTTATGTTGACAATACTACAGCAAACCACTACGAGCCGACTGAGGCCCGGCCGGCCTGCCGCCTCACCGTCTCCGCCCGTTCAGCCCAGCTACTGAGGCACCAGCGGGCGAACGCCTCTCAGCCCAAGGTTACTATAACAAAAGGTTAGGCTGATCATACGTACTGATTCTGAAGCTGTATGTCTGTACTAAGGCTGTATGACCAAGACTTTATGACTGGGACTATATGACCAAACTGACCCGGTTTAGGAATCAGCACATCTCTACCAATCCATAAAGGTAAGGCAAGCCAACATTTTCCCAGTAGGATCTTCATGGGGTCATCCCCAAAACACCGATTTCCCCGTTGGCTCATGTGTTGAAGGCCACGGACCATGACTTTAGTGACGTCATCACTTAGGAATGTCAAACATTTGGTGGGGGCTGTCTCATCCGACGGTGCTGTGCCATGCCGATCAATGGTAGCCATCTGAGGAACGGATGTTTTGGGCCTCAACGCGATTATTCGGCTCCTAGGAGCCGTAGCGACGGAAATCAAAGTTCATGAACAAGAGAAGATGTTGATCTATCGATCTGGTCATATTTTTGCTTGAAAACTATCATCTATTATCCATATTATTATATTGTATTATCGTACCGTAGTCTACTAGCGTCGGCGACGGGCAGCCCGTTGGCGGCCGAGTAAAGCGGCAACTTTTGAATCCCCTGCAAACGTGTGACGATGCTTCCATCGAACTGCGGTGTTTTTAAATAAGTGGATATTCATCACCATAAGGATACTGGAGATTCTTCAATATTACGTGAGATATAACTTAATTTTGGCTTTATAATTCGTTACGGGTATGTGATGCTCCAGCAAATGTCGCAGCTCTATCGCGCGGCGGCATGATCCCAGGCCCGGCTGAGGCCCCCGCCAGCAGGGTAATAGAACAACGGGTAGAACAGTAAGGAATGTAACGCCCAAATGAATTAGACAAGATATAATTTTTATCGTAATTGTTTTGTCTATTATAAATTAAAGGTATTGTTTGCTATCAATAACTTGTATTTCCATAGATTATATCTTGATTTATTGAATTAAACGCCAGCAAATTTACGAAGTAGCAGTCAAAGTAGTGTATTTGCAGTACATGTAGTAGCATTTGGAAGCGGTCATATTAAATTCTACTACGTAAAGTAGTAGTCGAAGTAGTGTATACATCGGCGTAGGAACAGGGGGGGGGGGGGGCAGCCGACCCCCCCCCCCCAACATTTTGGATTTTAACATTACGCCTATGGGCGTTGCATGGAAAGAATCGAATTCAGAATGCCTCCTGCCCCCCCCCCCAACTTGAACATAGTTCCTACGCCCTGAGTGTATATTTCAATACTGTAGTATCATTTGGAAGCGGTCAGCGGTCTTTCTGACATTTTTTAACCCCCAAGCCCATTTATCCCCTTTCCCCCCAGAATATCGAAAAATGATAAATAAAAACGCTGTAGCTAAGGCTCGTAGCTATCTGTTCCAGAACTCAGAAGTCTGATGTAAAATATGTGCCATAGGTTACGAGCCAGCCTCGTCTGAAAATCATCGATTTAACATGGGAACCCTATGGTGTAGAAGGTTTTTAACGCCCAAACGCCCGAGTGCTGCCAACTGTTACTGGTGGGTAGAGTCCTTCATGGGACACATTTCCAGCCCCCATCCCGTTCCAGCCCATTCAGCCGGACCCAAACCCGTTCTAATCCAAATTAATAATTGATGGGGCTCCCATTCCCACACATGTCAGCATATTTCACTTTTTATGGTGCTAAAAAATATATGGTCTGTCCCAAACCCGTTCTAACCCGTTACATTTACCAAAATTGCCCCATTCCCACCCATTCCCATCCCGTTCCATGGGTTCCATGGGGATTCCCATTCCATGAAGGGCTCTACTGGTGCGGGCTGGCCGCCAGTCCGGCCTCTGGAAGCTGGCGCAAATACGCATGCGTAATACGATCTGCTCGAAGGCTCAGATTCGAATGATGCCGCGAGGTGTCAGCCCAGGCACTAGATGGCGCCAGGTGTGACCTTTTTAAAGCTGACGGTTTTCTTTGTGTAGAGAACTGTGACTGTAATCTTTATATAGTAGAGCTATGATTGAAAGCAGTCTTTGATATAATTTCCGAACTAAAGAGTTAATATTTTGGCACCGCCGGATTCAATGGAGACCAAAGGGGCACTCCCAAACGCCTGAAATCGGCCGTAAATTGGCCTACGTTCTGACATGATTTGAGAGAAACCCTAAGTAACTTGAACGGCTTATTTCATATTTGTTTCAGAATCTTAGGAACGTCATGAAAAGCGTGGTGGGAAACTTCGATCTCGTCTTGAGTGAACCCCAACCCCTGTCCCCTTATGCAAAATGTATTTGCATAGGTATTTGAGCTCCTCACGTCTTTATTTACCTTTTACTGACCCAAATTTTCCTTATTAGACAAAAATACAGATTTTGTCAATAATTCTGATGAAATAGTGGGGCACGGCCCCGCCCCCGTTACAACGCCTGTGTTTTAAAGGGATTATACGGGTTTCCGTCCTGAAAGTAAATTCACTCTTTTGCAGTTGTACGTTTCACGTTACACGCTTTAAACACGTTTAAGACATATAACAGGGACCTCAATGCTCATCTAGTCCATTATTTCAGCAATTATCAGCGTTAAAACTTGGGCGTTTTTCGAGACTAGTATCAGATAACGAGTACTTGATCGGCACTACTGTCCACCACTTTTATCTTAAGATCAATTTGAGAGTTTTGAATTATCTACAAGTCCTACACTGGATCACAAAATTATTATACAATTCAAAACTGACGGGACTTTGTATTACTACACACTGTTTGTTGAGGTTTTGTGTTGTTGTGGTTTTCTTATCTCCGGCCTTTAGCGTTGAGAATTTGGTGGTGGCGTATTATTTTTTTTTGCATGAAAATTCCTGAAAAATATAGAATTTTATTGGAAAACTAGGTAACTGCTGGTGTCGTTGGAACAAAATAAGTTTATTTTCTTTCAAATATTGCTAATTTTACCGGAAATATGCCATAAGTGAGGTGTTTTTATTAGCATAAAAGAGATGACTGGCTCTGCCTCAGCCGGTCCTGCAGAAAATACGTGGTGGCATCACCGCGCACTTTGGAATGTCCTTACGTGCAGAAGAGGTCATTTCCAGAAAAATACCGTGGGACTTCTACCACCCTTATAAGTACGTTTTACTATGTAACTCAATTATTCTGGGAAAAAACCGTATAATCCCTTTAAGTTTGTTAAACTCGCAAGTCGCAGCTGCTCCTCCGTTGCAACTTCTGGATTTGGGCCCAGTGTCGTACCCAGGATTTACTCCAGGAGGGGGCAATTTTTGCTCAGGGGGGCATAAAGTAGCCCCACCAAAAAAAACTCACCGTATTTGGCCCACTATATTTTTAAAAGGGCATATTTTCACCATTTTTCTCTTTTTAAAAAAACATTCATTTTTTCGACCAAAGGGGGCACGTACAAACCTTCAGGGGGGGGGGCAATTTCCACGTTTGCCCCCCCCTTGTGTACGCCTATGTTTGGGCCTCAGGTACTTTGAGGACCACGAGCCGCCACTGGTTGAGAGTGATGTGCCACAAGTGTCTATTGATTGTGCTTTTCCCCGTATCCCCGCACATAAATGCCTTTGTCACTCCGATGGCCTGCACTAGGCCTGCACACAGCCAAGCACCGTTAACTGCTTCACGCATTCCTCAATCACCGCATCACAAAAGGCAGACGGCAGAAATCAGGACAGAATTCAATGATCGTACCCGCCCTTCTCCTATGCCCTGATCCCCGTCCGATTTGTGTTAGGTGTCCTGCCGAGACCCCGTAACCCCACCGGCAGATACTCCGCCCGCCGCCCGCTGCCCGCTGCCCGCTGCCCGCCGTCCGCCGCGCGCCGGTCAACAATGATGACGTCATGCAGGGCCGACAGTGACGTCACGGGGGACAATGGTCGGCTTATGAGGATCGACGGGGCGCGGACAGGGCGCGTGTGTCGGTCTCAGGATGTGATTCTCCGTTAGTTCCAGAGAGTGGCGTGAGATAGTGACCGGAGCGAACTCGGGGGGGGGGGGGGGGGATTGCCACCCGCTGTGGAGCAGCGAGCGATCCGACTCAGGAAAATGAGAACACCTGGAATGGGTTTAATGAAGTGGTGACCAGCAATTGTGGGGCCAGCACAATTCGGTGGCGATATATCTACAATTACAAACATCGTCAATGAAATACTAGCTGGAATAGTCGCACAATTTAGAACAATACTCTATTTAGGGAGCATGATCTAAAATGGGATCACAACTGTAGAAACGATTTGAAGGAATCATCCACGCCACGATACGAGGGAAATGCTGAATAAAATACACGACGTTGATAAGACAAGCTCATGAGAAACTCACCGAAGCTCAGACAGCAGGACATCTGACTCAATTATTGTACTGGCACTTGGAAGGGATATGCTCGAGTCGACATGGGCTTGAAGCTCGAACCTCAACTCTCGTCAGATATTTGCTCTTGATTGAGATAACCTGCGATCAGTAGCAGATGTCTGCCATAGTCAGATTAGGTCAGTAAGTGGGGAAAGGTGATATCAACTCTTCGCTTCACATACAACTTCCAATCTTAAAGTCTGTCGGCGAACAGGGCCTGCCCGGTCGGATATGTATTATGGCATCAAGACTCATTTCAGGCGACACTCCCTTATACAAACGACTGTCCCTTTTCCGGGAGATAAAGCCAATTTGAAAAAGTTCAGAACTTAATTTCAGCGAAAAATATGAGCTGACGAGCGAGGCACTTCGGGGAAAATGAACAGTTTTAGCTAAAAAGTAATCCATGTTCATTTTCCGACGTGTGCTGGGGTCAGTACAATTTGATGTTGTTATTTTTTTTAATAATTTTTATTTATTTTCGCCCGCCGTAACTTCAACATTCAAAGACAACTGAGAACAAAACTTTGCCAATACTTGGCAACTTTGACTTGGGAACGTTGGCTGGCTGTTGTTTCTAAACTTCTCAGAAACAAATACAAAGCCAGCGCTTTTAGCCGGGCTGGGCTAAGTTGAGAGCAAACTTGACATCCCGTTGGTGCGTATCGCACAGCAGTTCCAGACTAGCGCAATGGCTGGGATTTTTGCCAACAAACTCAATCGAAATCTAACGGAAAATGTTGAGTGTCTTGCACATTTCTTCATATTTCATGTAAGCTGCTATCGCCAGCTGGCTAAGAGTTGGGCGCCAACTGACCCTATAACCGTTCGCAGCGCCCGGAAACCCAAATCATCTGTAAGCGCCGTTTTGAATACCGCCGTTGTACCATCGCTCGCCGTTGTGCCATCGCGTGTTTGGTCGGCACAAGTTGTATGTGTTTGGTCGCCCTAGATGTCCGGCGGTCAGTCGTAGTTACGTTTCGGTATTGTCGATTTAAATATGTTCGGAAGTGTGTGATAATTTGATCAGATAATTTCGCATCAGCAAATTTGCATTTATGTAATATTGTAACAGTGTCTTTGTTTGTTATTCTTCATAACGTTGTAACCGTTATCGGTGTTTATCGAGCCACGCGGCCAGCTGACCCCTGCCACGCTGGCAGCTGGGTCAGGTCGGGGTCGGCCGACGGGAGCGTGACCTTTCCGGATTGGAGTGTGGTAGGGAGCGGACGTGACCGCTCCGATTGGTAGCTATCTGTTGGTTTTGGTTTGCTGGCGTGTCGTCTTGGTGGTGGATGTTTCTGGCCCCAATTTGGTGAACCGTGAGTGGTTCGTTTGGTTGTTTTGGTAACGCCGCAAGGCTATAACGGCCCGAGAGACGGCACGGTGTAGGTGAGTGACTTAGTGTTTTTGTCTGCACTTTAAATTCCCAGAAAATGTAATATTTCGGTGTTTTTTTGCTCGATAGATATTTAATTGCTGTTTTGCCTGCAATCATTGGTTATTGGTCCTTAAAATTGTATATGTATATTTTCAGAAACCGCGCGAAATATAGACGGACAACGGAGAAGCGCGTGTATCTACCGATGATATTGTGGGCTGTTGGCCGACGGCGGCTACATCATCCTCATGTCTAAGAGTTGCGAAGCGCTACCAAGACATCCTGCATCTGATACAGCGATACGAGTTTGTGCCTCTCACAGACACATTTGTAAACAATGGAGATCACCTCTCGTTCCCCTCCACCCCCCCCCCCCCCCCTCCAGCTACATCCCTGTCTCCACGGCCTCGCTCCGACATCGGTGAAACCATCATACCTTCGCCGGCGCCGCCAACTGCAAAACGACGCACCCAAATCTGCAGCCGCACGTTATCGGGGGTCTCGAACCAGCGTCGACTCTCTAGGGGCGCACTGGTAAGCTTCAACAAGCGGCGGCTGCAGCGGGATGCCATCGCGTGAATCAGACAGAGAGAGAGGGGAACTCTGGATCGATTCCGGACCGCGGGGACAGGCGACGGACGCGACGCACGACGCACGACGCACGAGACGACGCACGACGCACGACGCACGAGACGACACGACAGACGTGACGACGGATGCGACAAACTTACCGCAGTCGGAGGGGTCGGAGGGGTCGCGCTGCGCCTCTGCGGCGCCGGACCTAGCCAAGACAGGGGAGCGTACGGCTTCCGTGGCTGGGCAGCACAATCCGCTCCCTGACGGCGCTCGGGCTTCCTAAAGTAGGGCTTCGGAGCGGTTTTATCGAACATGGCATACAGGCAGACACACAATATCGTGTGTGTGTGTGTGTCGTGTGTCGTGTGTCGTGTGTCGTGTGTCGTGTGTCGTGTGTCGTGTGCCGTGTGCCGTGTGCGCGTGTGTGTGCGTGTGTGTGCGTGTGCGCGCGTGTGTGCGCGTGTGTGTGCGTGTGTGTGTGTGTGTGTGTCGGTGAAAGATGACTGAGTTGGGATGGTTTCCCCACTTGGTTTAACAGTTGCGAATCCGTTGACATATTAGTTTGGCGATGGACAAACATGGCGAGATTTTCTCAGTTTATGAACAAGACAACGCTTTCAGGCTTTTCTGGAGCTCCTAGCTGCATCTGTCATTTTCTCAGAGCTATGCCTTTACTCAGATTGATACGTCTCGCGACCTATTTTCGTTTCATCTGGATTGCGAAACAATCGGATGTGATATAATATCACCACTGAGAAGCGTTCGCCCTCACGGCTTTACGAAGAGAAACACTGGAACTTCTCGCGACATATTTTCCTTTCACCCAGACTGCGAAAATATTAGATATGATGTAATATTATCGCTGGGAAGGACCCTCCAACACACGCCCGCAAGGCTTTACGAGGGAAATACTAGACGCTATCTTCGTCGATTGACCTTCTATTAGCCTGATTAGTAGACGAGTAGGGAGGTTTTCTCTCGGCTACCGTGGCACTGTTGTGAGTCTGATGCTGTTGTGCTGCTCTGGAGGAAGCCTGGCGTGATATGACACAGGTGGCAACACAGGTGCATCGCGCGTGCTGCTGGGAAGCTCGGATCACAACAGGGCGCAGAGCTGCAGGAACGTTGACACCAACAGTGCTCACTTTCCATAAAGGTGGTCATTGGTTTGAATTAGACATGTGACCAGGAAATCGCCATTTGTCTAAAATGAATCATTTGCACCCCATTATATCACGCATTTTATTAAATTTAACAAACTTCTCATCAGAATATATCGTTAACAGCGCGTCAAATATGACACATTTTGCCCTTCCATTTAACCATCTCAGAAAAAGTTGTCAGTTTCACTAAATCTTTTGCCATTTGATGGTCAACAGTAGCCGTTTTCACGAAGGATTTTGCGTTTGGGGCGATTGGGGCGTTTGGGGCGTTTGGGGCGATTTGATTGTGGCGTTTGGGGTAAATGGGGGGGGGGGGGGGCAGTGTTAAAAGCTATGGCCACGTGACACGGTGTTTGGTCAAAAACTCCAAAACTTCAAAACTTTAAAACTTTAAAACTTCAAAACTCCAAAACTCCAAAACTTCAAAACTCCAAAACTTCAAAACTCCAAAACTTCAAAACTCCAAAAACTCCAAAATTCCACAATTCCGAATAGTGTTATTCCAATGGTCCAACCAACTTTCGGATACAACCAACCTTCGCTTATTTGGATATTCGGATACAACCAATATTAGGTTATTCAGATATGCGCGGGGGCAATGATATGGGGCATCGCCGGTCCGAAGGTTGGTTTAACATTGTTATGGGTTTTTGTTTTGGACTTTTTTATTTTGAATTTCGAAATTTTGGCATTTGGTTGTTTTAATATTTTTTTTTTGAATTTTGGAGTTTTGCAGTTTTGGAGTTTTGCAGTTTTGCAGTTTTGCAGTTTGGGAGTTTTGGAGTTTAAGTGTTGGAGTTTAAGTGTTGGAGTTTGAGTGTTGGAGTTTAAGTGTTGGAGTTTAAGTGTTGGAGTTTAAGTGTTGGAGTTTAAGTGTTGGAGTTTAAGTGTTGGAGTTTAAGTGTTGGAGTTTAAGTGTTGGAGTTTGAGTTTTTGGAGTTTTTGGAGTTTATGGAGTTTATGGAGTTTATGGAGTTTATGGAGTTTATGGAGTTTATGGAGTTTATGGAGTTTATGGAGTTTATGGAGTTTATGGAGTTTATGGAGTTTATGGAGTTTATGGAGTTTATGGAGTTTATGGAGTTTGTTGAGTTTTTGGAGTTTTGGAGTCCAATGGAGTTTTGAGTTTTGGAGTTTTGAGTTTTTGAGTTTTGGAGTTTTTGACCAAACACCGTGTCACGTGGCCATAGCTCTTAACACTGCCCCCCCCACATTTACCCCGAACGCCCCAATCGCCCCCCCCCCCCCACGCAAAATCCTTTGTGAAAACGGTTAATATAAGCATTTCACCTTAAATACAGATGTTTCATTAAAACATATAGTTTCCTTCGTCCCTGCTTATTGTGACACTTATAATCTAAGCACTGACATAGGTGGGTTTGAATCTAGTTGAATAAATTAAGCACACAAATACGACGAATATTTAACATGTCAACTTCCAAATACCTCAGTATTTATAGAACCCACCTGCGTCACTAATCAAAATTTCGATATTTATTTAATGACTGAAGGGAAGGACTTCGATTTCCGCTCAAGCTTGCTATTGTCATCATGTTTTTGTCCGTTGTCATAGCTGTTTAATAATCATCGCTGAATGTCTCCGTGCGACCGTGCGTACCTACGCCTCATACGCGGAGTTCCAGAGTCGCGCATATCACTCGGATATTTCGAAAGATTCCCTTGGGACACCCGGATGCCCATGCAATCACTTGAACGTCGAAAGCGGGTGTGACATAATTCGATTCAGTTGTAACTGAAGCCAAAAGGCCTGCGACGTTTATTACTCCCCCGAGTGTTATATTCGACGATGGCAGAGACTGCCCGGCTGCAGTCCGCCGAACCGAGACAAAGAATAGCTCTGACAAACGGAAGAGGATTTATACGGATTTATACTTCGTGCAGCTGACATTTGAGGCAATGAGAATTCCAGGCATGAATCTAATGCGGGATTCGAATATTTTGTAAAGCATAAAAGACAAAGAATGAATGATAAATCATACGCACAGGTGGGACACCCTCAGCCTAACTCCGATGATGTATGTCATGCCGTCATGTCATGTCATGTCATGTCGTGGTTCACACAGAATGAATACAAACAAAATATGTTTACGTTATGTGGGCATGTCACTTGCACTATGCTATCAATGCTCGATAAGGAACACGAAAGAATCCAAACCAAAACTATCTACAATGGACAAATAGCAGGTTACCTAACCCACTACTTTAATGTATTTATTGAACAGCAAATGAGTTTAACAAAACATTGTCACCTTATTATAAATTCCTCCGAATCATGAATATCAAAAAAGGTGGGGGTGGGGGTGGGGGGTCAAAATGACCCCCTCTAACTCGAAAACTAAAAGGGCTAGAAAGACGCAGGAAAAAAGTTCGAAAGCTCTCGACAAGGAGATTCAAAGTTACTCCTGGTATTTTTTGGCTCAGGTCAATATTGAGGTCACCAGAGGTCATCATAGGTCAGATTATCCAGCTTTAGGACTTCGCTTCGAACACCCCAAAATATCTCGGCAACTAGGATAGCTAGGAACAAACGGAAAAAAACAATCGAAAGCTCTTGAAAAATGAAATCACACTTGGTGTCCTCAGATTTTAGTTCAGGTAGTTCAGGTCAAAGCGAAGTCCTAAAACTGGAAAATCTGACCTATGATGACCTCTGGTGACCTCAATATTGACCTGGGCCAAAAAACACCTGGAGTAACTTCGAATCTCCTTGTCGAGAGCTTTCGAACTTTTTCCCGCGTCTTTCTAGCCCTTTAGTTTTCGAGTTAGATGGGGGGGGGGGGGGTCATTTCGACCCCTCCCCCACACACACAATTATGTTTAGGCTCCAGAGGTCATCAAAGGTCACGAGGACATTTTTTCCAAAAAAGTTGTTCGTGAATAACTTTGTATTGGTTGAGCATATAGCAATAATGTTACCACTATCGTGTTTGTCTCGCAAAGGCGCTTCGAAACATATTAATGGTGACCTGGTTAGATCAACTTCAAAATGTGACCTCAGGTCAAAGTAATTGGTTGGCCCAGATAGGTCATGCTGCATATAGGGCGACGCGACTCGACGAGACAAACACAATGGTGTCATTCGCACGTCTCTATCTCTATCATTTCAAGAGTTATTATCAAAACAAATGCTGATGACCTCAGATGACCTCAGCTGACCTTGAAGAGGTCGCTGTTCAACAATTGCACCTGGGTCATCAATATTGAGCTATAATAACATGATTCTGATAGAATTGGCCTGATCTAATGCATATTCTCTGAATAGGAAGCATTTGCATATTTTCCCATTCACTTATAATGAGATGTCGGGAAATTGACCTGCCCTTAGGTCCCCGATACAAGAAAAAATCCGAGATCAAATAATTGTAGGTACTTATGACCTTATAAAATCCTGCAAGTTTCAAGTTTCTCGGACAAAGACTGTGGCTTTGACATGTCCACACACATGTTTGGAGGTAATGTCACTTGACGTAGCCTGGTTACCTGACCTGAGATGACCTATAGTAAAACTTTCACAAAATGTGAGTAATTTATGCTCGAATAGCTGTAACAAATTTGGCTGCGTTGCGTGCTGTCGCTTTCCCGTTATTCCCGAAACACCTCATGGGCGTTTGAAACTCATGGGCTCATGGGCGTGTGGACCCCCCCCCCCGGGGGAGGAGGGGGGGGGGGGGTCACATGACCCCCACCACCAGGGCGAGGGTTAAGTATAATTATAATTGCAGTCTATTGTGATCATGGATCGCCGCAAAATTTGCATACGATAGTGAGACCCTACATCCCCACTAACTTCGCTTCGCTAAATTTCGCGGTTTTTTCTTAGTTATTAAGTGGAGTTATTAAGTTATCCGAACGACAGACTGACAGATGCCGTGGTTACCCACTTCTTATAATTGGAATGAAATAGCTGTCTATGTAACACGAATAACTAGGATATGTATCCCAAACAGCGATGAGCGAATCGCCTTACAGTGCCTATCGAATATAGAGCCGTTGAAGAACACCATGAAGATTCCCGAAGAAGTCATTGTTTTTCATCTATCACCTGCTGGCTGCTATAGTTTTCAACAGACACAAATCAAGCTGGTAGTTACAACTAAAAATTGCGTTCCTAAGTAACAATTATAAGGTAAAAACTGATTTTCCTTCACATTGTCGCGAACCGTACTGATGGTTCATTCGGCACTTCGTCCCCCCCCCACTCAAAAATCCGTGGCGACGCCCCATGGTCACTATTGCCCTCTGACGTCACGACATGAGGTACTTTATAAATTATTAACATTTACATACAAATATCTTACGAAATAACGAATTTTATGCAAATTGGTGTGTATCACGTTCATCAGCATATTGTTCTTATCATTTTGCAAATATTCACCGAACAACCTGCAACTAGTCCATTGACCCTGCCAGGAGAGTTATTGGCACACATGACAGTGATCTTTGATTATGCATTTTGCAGGGAGATCCTGCCATCTGCCCCTATGCCTCTGCACAACACCCTCAGCGCTACCATCACACTCTCTATTGGCTGTACACTGAGTGTACAGTGTACAAAGCCAGACCTCCCCTCTCCCCTCTCCCACCCCACCCCACCATGGATGACGTCACACTCTGCTGGCCCCCTCCCCCACCCCACCCCACCATGGATGACTCACACTCTTCTGGCCCCCTCCCCCACCCCTGTTCAGACGTGCAAATATTCAGAACGCAGGATGGGAGGCATACTGATAGACCACCAATAATGGGTATTCGCAGCGTCTGGAGGGCTCATCGCGAATTGCCGCGCAGAATGAACAGGGGTGATATGGGGGATATGCACCATGAAGGCAGTCGACATCGCACAAGGATATAGTGTAATGAAGCAAATAAATTTGAAAGTGCTTTGTGGAAAGCTATAGTCAGTTTTTGTTTTGCTGCTAAGATATAATTAAAATATGCTGGCACACGGCTGTAAACCAAGGCCTCCTGTAAGGTATTTTCACTGGGGGAACAGTTTTTGGGGGATGTGTCGATGATCGGCAGCTATCTCCCAAATCGTGCTGTATTTTCGATGTGTATTATTGTACAATATGTTTCACGAACAGGACAATAATTGTATGTAACATGATGTATTGCAATAATTTTATCTGATCCTAGGGTGTGTGTGTGTGTGTGTGTGTGTGTGTGTGTGTGTGTGTGTGTGTGTGTGTGTGTGTGTGTAGGTGTGTGTGTGTGTGTGTGTGTGTGTGTGTGTGTGTGTGTGTGTGTGTGTGTGTGTGTGTGTGTGTGTGTGTGTGTGTGTGTGTGTGTGTGTGTGTGTGTGTGTGTGTGTGTGCGGTGTGCGGTGTGCGGTGTGCGGTGTGCGGTGTGCGGTGTGCGGTGTGCGGTGTGCGGTGTGCGGTGTGCAGTGTGCAGTGTGCGGTGTGCGGTGTGCGGTGTGCGGTGTGCGGTGTGCGGTGTGCGGTGTGCGGTGTGCGGTGTACGGTGGGCGGTGTGCGGTGTGCGTGTGCGTGTGTGTGTGTGAGAGATATAGGAATATGTTTGTGCAATGGTATTGATATGGGTGTGTGTGTGCGTGTGAGAGATGAATATGTGAAACGTTGAGCTATAGAATGGAAATAAACTTTATTTAAAAAAAACACACTTCAGATGTATTATTCACTTAATCGTCATATTCATCACGTCAGTATGTATGTACATTTTGTTTAATTAGCAGTTGCGTTTCAGCCCTTGATTGCCAATAATAATAAATTACATTAAAAAAAAATCCGGACGATAGATGATAGATAGATGATAGATGATGATAGATGCTGTATTCAGAACCTCCACAAAGTGGATTTTATGGTATCCACGTCAATATACATACAAAACACGCTAGGTCATACACTGTACACAAACACTAAAATGCTCGACTCATAATCCAACATTGATTAAAGGACTAAGGTGTACGTGTTGTCTCGATCGACCCGACGCAAAAATGACAAACGACATGACACAACCATACAGCAAACACATCGCGCGTCTGGCTATTAATAGGCACCCACCGGCCCCACGCAGCTACCTACACAATCACATGCCTCAGATCAGCGTGCTGTTCCAGGTCCTGGTCGCTCTACAGAGAAAACTGCGTCTTGCGAACTCAGTCCGTACTCGTGGCAGCTGCAGCTGGCCACTCTCGGTCGCTCGAGTACTGCGACTGGACTGTGCAGATCGAGAGACGAGTTGCATCCGCAGAATCTCCGACGCATCTGACGCTGTCAGAAGGCGGCGCACTATCGAGAGATCATGTTCACTCAGCATGTCGTCGATTCGTCCCCATCCCAGCTCTAGAAGCACTGGGATCACGTGTTCTCGTCGGCTCAAGCCAGTCACAATCCGAGCACCGAAGTTGATGGCTTTCTGGACACGCTTCTTTTGCTCCCCGTACAGCCACCCCACACACTGATACAGTACCGCATGTGCGGGAAGACGAGCGCTTCCACGAGCATGCGTGTTGTGTCCTTGGGCACTCCGTGACGCATCCTAGCCAGGCCCACCAAGACCATATAGCAGCGCTGTACAACTGCAGAAACGTGCTTCACCCATGTTAAGTGAGGGTCGATGGTGACGCCCAGGACCTTGAAACTGGAAGGTGAGATTTCGTCGTTTCCGAAATGGACTGAAAAGTTGGTGTACGATTTTTGACGGCTAGATTTCAGAATAATCATTTATATTTTGGACGGGTTTATTTTCAGCCTGTTCTGAGTGAACCATTTGATTGCGATAGAGAGATTGATTTCCACTCGTGTTTTGAGGGCCTGCATGTTTGATGGTGCTTCAGTGTCCAGGAACTGGGCGTCATCAGCGTACAAGATCACCTTGCCGTGGGGCAGGTGTTGCGTCAGATAGATTCAGCACGTGAGGTCACTGAACCAAAAATGCACCTGGGTCTTCAAGAATGGCCTATAATAACATGATCCAGAAGAAATTAGGCTGATATCATGCGTATCCTCAGAATAGGAAGCATTTTAATATTTCCCCCATTGACTTATAATGGGGAGATCACGAAATTTACCCGACCTTAGGTCACCGATATAAAAAATCCGAGATAAACGAATTGTAGGTACCATTACCCTTATGAAATCCTGTAAGTACGAAATAGATCGGCCAAAAACTGTGGCTGTGGTACGACCGCACACTTTTTTGGAGGTGGGGTCACGTGACCTGGCCTGATGCAGGGGCGGAGTTTCCTATACACTTGGTGTGGCGGGCGCCCCACCAACATTGGTTTTTGCCCCACCAACATTGATTTTTGCCCCACCAACTATTAAAGAAACTGGAACTGGTCAATATACTTGCACAAGTAACATCAACTACCTACTTCTGACATCTTTAAAATATGAAACTCATTCAATATGAGGAAGGGCTATTATTGCTATATGTTTAACATTTATAAAAATAAATTAGGGGATGATTGATAATTTAATGTATGTATAACCTAAGCACAATATGGTACCCGCACCTTACATAGGAACGTAGCCAAGGGGGCGATCCCCCCCCCCCCCCGGCCAACATATGGTTGAGGAGCGAAATTTGATTCTACCACCGACGTGCCCCCACCTCCCATCCCCCCTTCCCCCGCCCCCGGATAAAAATCAAAAATCCTGGTTACGTGCCTGACCTTACGCCATTTTTATGATAAATTATATCATGAAACTAGAGCAGTTTTACATTTACATTAAGTAAATTACTTCAAATCTGGCAAAACTTAGTGGAGTCAAACATAAATGGCCTCACCAAACTTTGGTTATCACCACCACACCTTACCCAAGGTACTTTAATAGAGGTAGGGGCGTAAGGTTTCAGTCACGTGACCTCCCAGCGCACGTGCAACCAATCGCCGGGATCCTCCAGTGTGGTTGGCTCCAAGGAATCTCAGTCAGCTGATACTCCCATTGCTTTAACATGGAGATTTTGCAATGCTTTTTAGGGAAAAAATATTTAGGTACTAAATGACTTCGCAGGTGGATTCGTGACCCGGGTATGGATAGAAGATAGAACAAGGTATTTTTGTATCACCCGGCGGTAGTTTTTCCCGCCTTATATTCCTCACCAGACGGTCTCAATCACAGCCCACAAATCGCACGCGTTCGGATAGAGCGCTTATGGAGGTGGTATCCGTGGCGGTGGGTGGTATTTTCGGATGGGGGGGGGGACAAACCCAGGGGCCCCCTCGATCAAAGCGGCCCCATCTCACGGTAACCCCCCCCCCTAAAAAATGGCGCGAAATGGTATCTCCTCGGATTTAAGCCACTATATTTTGCAGGGACCTAAATAGTCGCAAAAAAACGTCAGGCAGGCCCATGTTGAAGTCTCAGGCCTTCCGAGGGCCCCCTCAGGCCTACCGAGGGACCCCTCATGCTCACCAAGGGCCCCATCAGGTCATACCGAGGGTCCCATCAGGCCTACCGAGGGCCCCTCAGGCTCACCAAGGGCCCATCAGGCCTACCGAGGGCCCCTCATGCCTACCGAAGGCCCCTCATGCCTACCTCAGGCCCCTCCGTCCAGGGCCACCTCAGGCCGACTGGGGGCCTACTGTCGACCTTAGAGGGCCCCTCAGACTGGCTGGGGCACCTCGGGGCCTTCGGTCAACTTCTTGAAGGGTCCCTCTGACAAATTTATGTGTGTGTGTGTGTGGGGGGGGGGGGGGGGGAGGGTAAATCATGTTCCCCACCACTACTTCTTGAGTGAGGGGAAGCTTATTAAAAAGAAATGCGTCAACCGAGCCGCCCAAGACTACCTTAAGTAACTTTGACCGCCTGAACTGTTGCCATCTGACGTCACGACCAATCGGAGAGCAGAATTTCAAATTACGTAAATATACTTAATTATTTTACAAACTAATAGTCCGGAGGAATTTATAGTGAAGTGCCAATCTAAAAAAAATATGTTTTATTAATTTGCTTTTCATCAAACACATAAAAGTAGTGACTTAGGTACCCTGCAACTAGTCCATTATTTGTTTGTCAGAAATGGCGGTAGCTAATGCGCCAGTTCACTAGACAATGCGCCAGTTTACTAGACAAACCCGGGCCTCCAATCAGATTCCTCCATTTGGTCACATGTCCTCTTGCCACCCACCTGACCTTACCATAAACGTGAAAATGTAAAAAAAAAAACACAAATTGTCAAGGAGTTTCAGAAGGTACAAGTCCTTTTCATGACAACTTGTCAGCAAAAGTTTAATTGCGCCGATCTTGTCACAACCTAAAATAACCAAGAGCTATACATTTCTCAAATATAAGACAATATTTACAAACAAATCAAGCAATGGTGAATGCCAACATTTGTATTGTAATTTTTCATTTTCTTTTTATTGTTAAAATCACAGTTTTCGAGGCAATGCTATGCTATTTAGAAAATCAAATTCAATTCATATCTATGGCCGCGTGTGTATTGGTATACTGTATGGTAAGGTTCAGTGGTTTTTCTGTCCATTTCCTGTCTTGGTAATGTTTGGTGGAGTGGAAGGCATTGTGGTTTCAATTAACTTGAAAATGATATTTGTTGGCTGTATGCCCTCTTTTATTCCTTCCTGATATTATTGAGTGTAAAAATGGATAGTGTGCAGAAATGGTTTAATTTATATGTTGATTGTAGTCTTTTGGAGTAAATTTAAATATATCTAATTATGTCCATGCAAGGTGTATTTTGGTTTATGTACCAGACAATTAACAGTTTTTTGGAGATAAAAGCAGTCTTCTCTAATCTCTTGATGCTAAAATCCCAGTTTTCATGGCAATGCTATTTAGAAGAAGAAGACAAAGAACATTAACAAGTCTTTTTGTTTTTATGACAAATGCTACATGAATGTTTCATATAAAATGCTAAATTATTGTTATTCATCGGAGTTGTGTTGTACCTACTTTAAGTAAACTTATGCCCAATATTTTCCCTTTTCTAAATTATGTAACCATTTTCCATTTAGTGTACACATTCACTGGTAGTGACTTTTGGTGTGGCATAGCATGTAAGTATTGAATCACAAAATATCTCTTATATCCTCTGTTGAGTGTTGTAAGAGGGGTGCATACCACCTACCATTTTTCATATGTTGACAAATGACCTTCCTGAAGATATCTATACCCAAGGAGAGAGAAACCTTTTTTCCCCAAGTACCTGTTCCAGTGCCTTGGTGTCTGGTATGCTGACGTCATGTTGCTGAGGCTGATATAGCCTGCCTTCCTGAGCAGATATGTGCCACGTCCTTGGTGTAAGGTTCAGTGTCCCTTTCCTGTGTTGATAATGTTGGGTGGAGTGGAAGGCATTGTGGTCGCAATTAACTTGAAAATGATATTTGTTTGATGTATGCTGCCCTCTGTTATTCCTTACTGATATTAGGGAGTGTAAAAATGGATAGTGTGAAAAAAGGATTGATTTATTTGTTGATTGTAGTCTTTGGGATTATATTTAAATATTTCAAATTACCTATGGCCATGAAAAGTGCATTTTGGTTTATTATACTAGACAATTAGCAGTTTTTTGGATTTAGCGCGCTGAGTCACTCGATCTCCCAGGTTAACGCGCTGGTGACGTTCTACCGGGACTCACCGAAGCATCAGGGATTTAATTTTGCCCCACCAACTTATTTAAAAAAAACTCCACCCATGGCCTGGTGACCTGACCTGGGGTACTAGTGCATTTTCAATGGAGGTCCATCGTCAGGACAATGGATTTGATTGTCTTGGGACCCCACCCTCTAACTCGAAAACTAAAAGGGCTAGACAGACGCAGACAAAAACGTTCAAAAGCTCTCGAAAAGCACATTCCAAGGTATTCAGATATGTTTTCCTCAAGTCAATATTGAGGTCACCAGAGGTCATCAAAAGTCCGATTTTCAAGTTTTAGGACTGCGCTTCAGAAACTCCCAGATATCACAGGAACTATGATAGCAAGGAACAAATAGAAAAAAGCAATGGAAATCTCTTGAGAAAAAAAATGAAATCGCTAAGGTGTCCTCAAATATGAGCTCAGACCAATAGTTTAGGCTCCAGAGCTCATCAAATGTTAAAAAGGCTATTTAAAAAAGTTATCACGAATAGCTTTTTACCCAATAACGACAAGGCAATAATTTTGACGCCATCGTGATTGTCTCATCAAGACGCTTCGACTAATTTTAGTCTTGACCAGGTCAGATCAGCTTACAAATGTGACCTCAGGTCAAGGTCAAGTGGTGGTGACCCAAGTAGGTCATGTTGCATATGGGTAGATGTGCAGCGACGAGATAAACACATTGGTGTCGGTTTCACTTCTCTATCGTCATTATGTCGAGAGTTATTGACATAACACTGTTGGTGACCTCGGATGACCTTGGCTGACCCTGTAAGGGTCACTGAACAAAAATGGCACCTAGTTCATCAATAATGTCTTATTATAACATGATCCAGAAGGAATTAGACTACTATCTTGCTTCTCTTTAAAATAGGAAACATTTGAATATTTCCCCTTAGATTTGTAATGGGGAGGTCACGAAATTAAACCGACCTTAGGTCGCTGATATTACAAATCCAAGATAAACAAATTGTAGATATATGTGATCTTATGAAATCCTGTAAGTGTAAAATCGATCATCCCAAAACTGTGACTGTGGTACGACCACAAGTTTTTTGGGAGGTGGGGTCAAATGACCTGGTCAGGTGATCTGACCTAAGATGACCCGAGGATTTTTGTTTACATAATGTGGACAATTGATGCACAAACAGCCGTGCCAAAAATGGCGGCGCTGCGCGTCGCCGTTTTTCCGCTATCCGCGAAGAACCTGAGGGGGTGTCTACCCCCCGCACGGCGCTGGTTAAAATATAGGGATGATGTGAGCATGCAGCCAGGTGTTAGGGTATTCATGTGAAGTTAAAAAAATGACCCCAGCTGTGCTGGGGTCATTTTTGTATGTGCCACTTTTGGTCAGGGCCACTCAAAGCACTTTACCCCCCCCCCCCCTGGGCCCTGTTGTTCATCTCTTATAACTGCTGTTTTTGTTCTATCTGATTCCTATCTGGGTCTGGTTCATATCAAGCTAGAATAACCTGCCACTTTGAGTTGCTGATGTATTTTATGGTGCGGACGCTAAGACCGATTTTAGGAGTACAAATGTATTACAATGTTTTCAAAACTGCCTGTTTCAGCAGGTATCATGTTAACATTGTTTGTGAATACTGAGGTGAAGAAAACGAGTCCGTTCGTTCAGTGTAGACACGGGGATTTGCAAAACAGATTGCAAAACACCGAGTTATGAGGGTTTCGGTTGCTGATGTACCATTCTCATAGCAGAGAGGGGAGGGGAGGCTAGGATAGAGATTGGGGTAAACAAGCTGCATCCGCCCTCCAGATCGTGAACAAAATGGCGGTTATTGTCGTAACTTTAGGACCAGCCAAGAGGTCTTCTAATTTTACGAATATTATATATAGATGATTTATCGAGGTCAGCCGTCCCGCGCCAGGCTTGTACTTGACCAAAATGGTGTATGACGGGAGGAAATATAAATGGATACACTCCCGTGGTAATTAAATCACTTTCCCGTTGTGGCAGATAGAAACGCCCGACGTTTACAAAATACATAAGGCTTTGTTAAGTAATTTTTTGCAATTGTTCTTAACTTTTTTTTTTAGAACAATCAGAATTCGATGGGCGTAGGCATTTTCAAAATACCTTCTCTTGTATGTCTAATTACAAAATTATGTAATCTCATATTAGCGACGGAAGACCGTAATGGTTTGTTTGTTGTTAATTGGATGAAAAGATGATTATAGGTTGCGTCCTCTGCGTCATACCATCGTTAAATCAATGCAGCTGACTTGCGCTGATATCGCAGCCGCTGCTCCGCCCCGTCTACGCAGGTGAGCGCATTGGCCGAGGTCCGAGTGGGGAGGGTGGAGTTCCAGTTATGAGGATTCAATCTCTAGAAAGATGAGCAACGCGTTCTAAAATCGATCTTAAGCTCATACGTCAAAGGCACTCATAGATAGCCGAAATTTGACATTTGGTAACCTCTGGTGACCTCAATATTGACTTGAACCCTAACAAAGACCGATATACTTTCGATAGAGCTTGTCTCGGGCTATCTAACCAGGGGTGGTAAAAGTGCTTTGAGTGGCCCCGATCAAAAGTGGCACATACAAAATGACCCTAGCACAGCTGGGGTCATTTTTTTACTTCACATGAATACCCTAACACCTGGCTGCATGCTCACATCATCCCTATATTTTAATCAGCGCCGTGCCAGGGGGTTAGACATCCCCTCAGGTTTTTCGCGGATAGCGGAAAAACGGCGACGCGCAGCGCCGCCATTTTCGACACAGCTGTGTGTGCATCAATTGTCCACATTATGTAAACAAAAATCCTCGGGTCATCTTCGGTAAGATCACCAGACCAGGTCACATGACCCCACCTCCCAAAAGAAACTTGTGGTCGTACCACAGTCACAGTTTTGGGATGATTGGTTTTACACTTACAGGATGTCATAAGGTCACATATATCTACGATTCATTTATCTTGGATTTGTAATATCAGCGACCTAAGGTCGGTTTAATTTCGTGACCTCCCCTAAGGGGAAATATTCAAATGCTTCCTATTCTAAGGAGACGCAATATATCAGTCTAATTCCTTCTGGATCATGTTATTATAGGACATTCTTGATGAACTAGGTACCATTTTTGTTCAGTGACCCCTACAGGGTCAGCTAAGGTCATCCGACGTTACTAACAGTGTTATGTCAATAACTCTCGACATAAATAAAAGACATAAAGACATAAAAGAAAAGTGCAACAAAGAGCCTCTTGGGCCCATCCGAGGTTGAACCCCACCCCACCCTCCCCCCCCCTCCACCAGTCTCGCCCCTTCAAATCACCTTACTCTACCTGCATAAAAGAAGGCTAATCCCACGAGTATTTATGAACTAATCCTTCTCTGTAAAGTATTTATCTAATCTAATTTTGAAGGAAGCAAGTGTCACTGCATCAGCGACATCCCCTGGTAGCATATTCCAATGTCCTACAACCCTTCTACTGAAAAATGACTGTCGTAGCCTAGTCCTACTTTGTTTCATAATGAGTTTATGTTGATGACCTCTACCTCGATTTTCCATATTGAACTCAAACATACCCTTTAAATATCCAGAATGCTGACTATTTACAAATTTGAAGACTTCAATTAGATCTCCTCTTAGCCTTCTATATCTAAGTGAAAACATACCCAATTTTGTTAATCTATCTTCATAAGGTAAACTACCAAGACAATTAACCATTTTTGTTGCCCTTTTTTGAACTCTTTCTAACAACCAGCAATCTTTCTCATATGTTGGAGACCAGGCTTGTACACAATACTCCAAATGTGGTCTAACATATGCACAATACAGTTTTGTTATTACCTTTTCACTCTTGTAGGAAACATTTCTGTTAATGGCCCCTAGCATTCTAAGTGCCTTTTTCCTAGCTTCTACAACCTGGTCTGACGCTGATAGTCTATTGTTTACCACGACACCTAAATCTCTTTCCTTTTCAATCTGCTCCATTTTCTGCCCACCCATTTCATACCTATGTTTATTGCTAACCCGTCCAGCGTGCATAATCTTACATTTACTCAAATTGAATTTCATCTGACCACTCAACTAGCTTGTCCAGATCTGATTGAAAAACATCCTGATCATGTTTTCCTCTAATAATCCTGACAACTTTTAGATCGTCTGCAAATTTCAAGACTTTGCTGTCTATACTGTTCTCAATTGCATTCACAAATATTATAAAAAGCAATGGGCCCAGGACTGAGCCCTGTGGAACCCCACTGAGAACCTCCTTCCATTGTGATTGGCACCCATTCAATATAACCCTTTGCTGGCGTCCTGAAAGCCACGTTTCTATCCAATCCAGAATCTTGCCCCTGATCCCATGCATTTTAAGTTGCAACCCCAGTCTTGTATGGGGGACTTTGTCAAATGCTTTACTGAAATCAAGAAAAGCTACATCTAGCTGTTTACCCTGATCAAAGCTATCTGTTGCAACATCCAAAAACTCCAGAAGATTAGTTAAACAAGAACGGCCCTTCCTAAAGCCATGCTGTGTATCCTTGATGAGTTCATTTTGCTCCAAGAATTCAACAATCTTATCTTTGATGATTGATTCAAGCACCTTGCAGACTAATGAGGTCAGACTAACCGGTCTATAGTTTTCCTCTTTACTTCTATCTCCCTTTTTATGAATAGGAACAACATTTGCTCTTTTCCAATCAAGTGGAATTTTACTATCTGCGAGTGATTTAGAAAATATTATGGCTAATGGAACCGACAACTCCCTTTCAGATTCTCTTAAAAGTCTAGCATGGATTTCATCAGGTCCTTCTGCCTTGTTAGGCCTTACTTTCTTTAGATATTCTAGAACAAGTTCACTACTTATGCCACCTAGCTCTCCTATAGTCTCCTCTGTCTCTAGCTCAGGCTGAAGTGCTGCAATACTACTCTGGTCCTCGATAGTAAAGACAGATTGAAACTGATCATTAAGCACTTCAACCATTTCACTGTCCTTGCTAACTAACACATCATCTACCTTAAATGGACCTATATTTTTGGAAACTGTACTGAACTTATAAAAACTGAAGAACTTCTTACTATCTGCATTACAATGTCTAGCTAAATCAAGTTCCTTTGCCCTTTTAGCTGCTCTGACCTTTTTCTTAACTGAATTTCTTGCATTCTGGTAGGCCTTCCGATTTATATCTAGTGAAGATCCCAACATAATGACGATATAGAAGTGAAACCGACACCAATGTGTTTATCTCGTCGCGGCACGTCTTCCCATATGCAACATGACCTACTTGGGTCACCACCACTTGACCTTGACCTGAGGTCACATTTGTAAGCTGACCTGACCTGGTGAACATTAATATTAGTCGAAGCGTCTTGACGAGACAAGCACGATGGCGTCAAAGTTATTGCCTTGTCGTTATTGGGTAAAAGGCTATTCGTGATAACTTTTTTAAATAGCCTTTTTGACATTTCATGAGCTCTGGAGCCTAAACTATTGATCTGAGCTCAAATTCGAGGACACCTTATCGATTGCATTTTTTCAAGAGATTTCCATTGTTTTTTATATTTGTTCCTAGCTATCATAGTTCCTGTGATATCTGGGAGTTTCTGGAGCGAAGTCCTAAAACTTGAAAATCTGACCTTTGATGACCTCTGGTCACGTCAATATTGACTTGAGGAAAACATATCTGAATGCATTCGAATGTACTTTTCGAGAGCTTTTGAACGTTTTTGTATGCGTCTGTCTAGCCTTTTTAGTTTTCGAGTTAGAGGGTGGGTCCCAAGGCAATCAAATCCATTGTCCTGACGATGGACCTCCATTGAAAATGCACTAGTACCCCAGGTCAGGTCACCAGGCCATGGGTGGAGTTTTTCTAAATAAGTTGGTGGGACAAAATTAAATCCCTTTAGATGCTTCGGTGAGTCCCGGTAGAACGTCACCAGCGCGTTAACCTGGGAGATCGAGTGACTCAGCGCGCTAAATCCAAAAAGCTGCTAATTGTGTAGTATAATAAACCAAAATGCACTTTTCATGGCCATAGGTAATCTGAAATATTCTAATATCAGTAAGGAATAGCAGAGGACAGCATACATCAAACAAATCTTATTTTCAAGTTAATTGCAACCACAATGCCTTCCACTCCACCCACCATTATCCATTATCAACACAGGAAAGGGACACCGAACCTTACACCAAGGACGTAGCACATCTCTGCTCAGGAAGGCAGGCTATAGCAGCCTCGACAACATGACATCAGCATACCAGACACCAAGGCACTGCAACAGGTCCTTGGGGAAAATGTTTCTCCCTCCTTGGGTTATATTCAGGAAGATCATTTGTCAAAATATGAAGAAGAAAAAATGGTAGGTTGGTATGCACCCCTCTTACAACACTCATCAGAGCGTATAAGAGATACTTTGTGATTCAATAATTACATGCTATGCAACATCAAAAGTCACTACCAATGAATGTGTACACTAAATGGAAAATGGTTACAGAATTTAAAAAGGAAAAATATTGGGCATAAGCTTACTTAAAATAGGTACAACACAACTCCGATGAATAACAATAATTTAGTATTTTATATGAAACATTCATGTAGCATTTGTCACAAAACAAAAAGACTTGTTAATGTTTTTTTCTTCTTCTTTTAAATATAATTGCCTTGAAAACTGGGATTTTAGCACCAAGAGATTAGAGAAGACTGCTTTTATCTCCAAAGAACTGTTAATTGTCTGGTACAATAAACCAAAATACACCTTGCATGGACATAATTAGATATATTTAAATTTACACCAAAAGACCACAATCAACATATAAATTAAACCATTTCTGCACACTATCCAGTTTTACACTCCATAATATCAGGAAGGAATAGCAGAGGGCATACAGCCAACAAATATAATTTTCAAGTTAATTGAAACCACAATGCCTTCCACTCCACCAAACATTACCAAGACAGGAAATGGACAGAAAAACCACAGAACCTTACCATACAGTATACCAATACACACGCGGCCATATATATACATACGGCCCAGGCGCCCAGTAAAAAACATTTTACGAAACATTACGCAGCATTTGTCACAGTTAAAACAAATACTTGTGAGTTTGATTTTCTAAATAGAATAGCATTGCCTCGCAAACTGTGATTTTAACAATACAAAAAACAAAAACATTACAATACAAATGTTGGCATTCACCATTGCTTGATTTGTTTTTAAATATTGTCTTATATTTGTGAAATGTATAGCTCTTGGTTATTTTAGGTTGTGACAAGTCGGCGCAATTAAACTTTTGCTGACAAGTTGTGATGAAAAGGATTTGTACCTTCTGAAACTCCTTGACAATTTGTGCTCTTTTTTGACATTTTCACGTTTATGGAAAGGTGTGGTGGTGATAACCAAAGTTTGGTGAGGCCATTTATGTTTGACTCCACTAAGTTTTGCCAGATTTGAAGTCAGTTACTTAATGTAAATGTAAAACTGCTGTAGTTTCATGATATAATTTATGATAAAAATGTGTAAGGTCAGGCACGTAACCAGAATTTTGGATTTGTATCGGGGGTGGGTGGAAGGTGGGGGCACGTTGGTGGTAGAATCAAATTTCGCTCCTCAACCATATGTTGACGGGGGGGGGGGGGCATTGCCCCTTGGCTACGTCCTTGTGTAAGGTGCTGGCACCATATTGTGCTTATGTTATACATGCATTAAATTATAAATCATCCCCTAATTTATTTTTATAAATTTTAAACATATAGCAATAGTAGCCCTTCCTCATATTGAATGAGTTCCATATTCTAAAGACGTCAGAAGTAGGTAGTTGATGTTACTTGTGCAAGTATATTGACCAGCTCCAGTTTCTTTTAAAGTTAGTGGGACAAAATTCAATGTTGGTGAGGCAAAAACCAATGTTGGTGGGGCGCCCGCCCCACCAAGTGTGTAGGAAACTCCGCCCCTGCACCTCCGGAGGATTTCTAAAAAGCAACTTAAATGAATGGTGGGGAATGGGGATCAACAATCATGTATGCTCAAGCTCAAACTTTGCTCCTGTACCTAAAGCAGTGTATCGGCAATTTTGTTTCCTGACTCCAAAACGTTAGTCCCAGTTTTGCTCAGTACTAGATTCATGATGGCCGCTCTCACCCAGTTTTCCCGCCACAAATAGCAGCCCTCCCAAAGTCGAAGCGTACGAATTCGCCGAGACTTGACCTTGAAAGTCTGTCTGTGTTATAAGATATTGGTCACAAATCTCCTACGGCCCTAAAGTCGAGCCATAGCCATTCTTGATGTTTTATTATGAAAGAGGCTAAGGTTGTTAAAAATATAATTAACTGCATATGCTTTTTAATTTTAAAGTGCACTGACGGAATGGTGATGTTGAGTTTGCAATATTCAAAAGAAAATTATAGCCCACAAATAAGTGATTCTAAATAGTGATGAGGCGACTCCAATTTTACAAATGTGTGCCAATCACGAGCGGTACGAATGTATTTTTTGATCTAATGGGGGGAGTTTCTGGAACCAAATTTTGCAGGTGAAATCGGACACGCTTAATCTACCGTTACACACCAAAAACTCCATATTGGCCCGCGAGGTGGCAATATCCCTTTAACCCTCGCCAGTGCAGGGGGTTGATGTCACCCCCTCGGTTTTTCGGGAATAACTCGCGTAAATATCAACCGATTACGATGAAACTTTCAGTACCCTACTTGTGAAAATTTGACACAGAAAAAAAAATAAGTTGTAGGTTACATGACCCGTGACCTTTGACCTGTTTTTCAACGTCATGTCAGGCGCAACTGGCGTCCCGTTGTATTGATCCTTGTAACTTGTGCAGTTTCATAGTGTGTGTTGTTCAGGAGCATATGCGCAGGTGTTTCCAGGTGACAGTTGTGGTTTCCACTGATATTGTGACCTCGATTGACCTTTTCAGAGGTCAACAGAGGTCACTGACCTCCGATGACCTCATATTACTTTTTTGGCTTCTGGCAGTTTCTAGGACATTTTGTGACGCTGATTTCAAATATGGGATCCATTTTACATAATTATATGTTCCACTGGGGTCAATCGCCCCAACAGGTCAACTGAGGTCACTGACCTCAAATGACCTCAAATAACCTGACATGACCTTTTTTGAATTTGGCAGCTTATAGGACATTTTGTGACACTGATTTCAAATTTGGCACCCCCCATTTAGCATAATTATATGCTCATTCGCGATTCTAGCTCGATTAAATTCAATTTATACCCATTTACAATTTGGTTGAATTTTGGGTCATTGACATGACCTCAGAAGTCACCTAATGACCTAGGACCTTAAAATCGAGTATCAATGGCTTTCTCTCGTGACAAGCCACACGCTCGTTTTTTAATCGAAGCTCTAGCCCAATTAGGGGCGAAACGCTAGGGGGGTCGTACCCCCCCCCCCCCCCTGCACGGTCACGCATTGATCGGACGCTGCACGGGCGAGGGTTAAGGACTGAGTTAAAATAAACTTTCTCTTATGTAAGGTGTTAAAATTTTATTTCATATCAGTAAATGCGTAAGTTTCGATCGAATTTCAATCGTTTTGGGGCATGACCCCGATGCCCCCCCCCCCCGCCTCAATGGCCCCCGCCTTTGGCTATGGGCCTCGACTGGTCTTAACAGACTCCGTGCTGGTCTGAGAAGGTTCATGCCCCCCTCAATGGCCCCCGCCTTTGGCTATGTGCCTCGACTGGTCTTAACAGACCCCGTGCTGGTCTGAGAAGGTTCATGCCATGCCTGATGTGACCTTACGTATTGCCCTACTAACCGGTTTTTCTTCTATAAAATTATACCTTTAGGCCGGTCCCACTTGAGATGTTATGGGGAGCAAAATCGTATGTTTGTCCCCCCAATTGCTTCAGTGGGGACAGCGGCTCCCCTGCTTCCGCTTCCACCGCCCCTGGGTTCGATCCACCACCCCTAGCCACCTGAACCCAAAAGGCCCAAAACCCAAAACTATGAACTACAGGGATTTCCCTGGCTCTGGATCCAGTTAACTTAATACACGTGATACGGTGGGTCTATTTTGCCTCCCCTATTTACTTTGCAGTATTTCGTTGACTAGGTATTGCCAGTATCGTTACCAAACTTGCATTATCTCTCTCAGGCCACCGGAGGGCCCTCTCGGGCCGCTGTTAGGGCCCTCTGAAGTCTGAAAGAGGACCTCCAGATCGGTCTAGGGCCCTCTCAGGTCCGACAGAAGCCATCTCAGACCGACCCGAATGCCCTCTCAAACGAACCAAGGCCATGAAGGGAACTCTCAGACCGACATAAGGCGCTCTCAGATCTGTAAAATATCGTCTCGGGTCAGCCGCATGCTCTCAGATTAGCAAAGGCCCTCCTGGACTGGCCCAGGGCCTCTTAAACCGGCCTATGCAACTCTCAGGCTGCCTATAAAATGTCCTCTTACACAATCCGAGGACCTTCTTAGGTCGGTCGAGTTATCTTGTCTGGGACCTCTTTGACCAAGCTCTCGGGTAGGTCTGTGAAATGCCTTCTCAGACCGGGTGAGGACATATGACCGGTCACTGAGGGCATAGTACCCAGGACACTGTAAAAGCCCGACCGAGGCCTCTTTCTGACCAGTTGAAATACCTTATCAAGACCCGCCGATGGCTTCCTAAGGCCTCTGACCGGCTGACCACAAGAAGGGTCCACAGTCTAAAAAGGTCCTGACGCCTAGGAGATTGCTTTACCCCCCTCCCCTGAAACTACAATCCGCCGCCAATGGTGGAACCGAATGTCGAAAAATGCCAGCTATCAGTCTACATCACAAATCACTGCCCGGCGCCCCCTACCAAACATGCCGCGTAAAGGCGGCCGCACACTAGGCCATTCAGCGCGCGATATACTGCGACATTCCGCCTCGGAAAATCGCGTCGATACCGCTGAATATCGTCCTTGTTCCGGCGGATTCGGCGCTGTCTGCTCGCGAGATTCCGCCCCGCCGACCTACAGCATGTCGCAACCTGTGCCTACAGCCTGTCACAAGGTAAATTAATGATGGCCATTTTTCGACGAAGATGTAAGTTTAGAACCACGAAACTGTTACATAATAAATTTCACAGCGGCAAGAGCATGCTGTGCAAAATGTGCACCTCTGTCTTGCATAGATTCGCCACTGTTAGCATGATCAATTTTGTTGTCCGCGGCTCCGCGGCGTACAGTCGCGGAAAAAAGCTCGTTCGAATTAGCTTTTTTCCGCCGGTCCGCAGATGGCCGGCCGACGACATTCGTCCGCGATTTTTGACGTTTCGGCTGACGCCTCTTTCTGACCAGTTGAAATACCTTATCAAGACCTGCACACATGGACTAGTGTGCGGCCGCCTTAACTGTCAGGAGATGGGATGAGATCGTGAAATTGCTTATATTGTCAGAACACGAGTCAGAATAGGTACTTTTCCGCAATAAAACTGAAGTGGTATTTCTTAAGAAATTATCATCGAGTCTTATTCACTTAGTTAACCATTCTTTTCCTTTAGATCTGCGTCAATTGAAGTTTTTTCTTCTTCTTTCGCCGATTCGAGTATGTCGTTTTTATACAGACACGATGCCAATTACCTGCCCCCCCCCCCAGTGACCCGATTTCAGCTCGACGGGGGGGGCTTCACGGGGGGGGGGGTCGAACCCCCAGTTAACATGTTAGAGGAGGCCCTGCTGTAAACATGTGTGATTACATCTGAATGGCTCGGCCGAAATGGAAACGTCGGTATCTAAATGTCACCTTAGCTGTTGAAAAGATAATAAAATAGTAAGTGTCCTAATACGGTACATCCTACATACTCATAAGCGTAGGAACAGGGGTGGGGGGGGGGGGGGGGGCACGGCCCTCTCACTTTCCGGCCATTTTTTGGGGCTAAGATCTTTATTTTTGCTTGGTGATAACAGTTTTTGATGGCAAAAGGTTCGCCAAGACGAGAACAGTCCAAATCTGCACATAAATCGTCCATAGGGGGTTGGGGTACTTTCAAAACGAGATCACAGTTTCACTGCCCCCTCCCCCCCCCCACACTTTTCGTGACGTTCCTACGTTCCTGTACATACTATAAATGATAATTGTATGTTAAATGGCATGCTATCTTTAGTGGCCTTCTCCATTCCAAATAGATTCTGCTGCACAAATTTCATTTATTATTCCGTTTCATTTCATTTATTTATTAACCTTTCAGAGCGCAACCGTTTTATTTCAGTCCTGAAAGTATCACCACACTCCTGAATCCATTAAAGCCCTATTTTCGCCAGCCATCGGTTGCAGTTGATTTGGCCAAACTTTGTTACACTCTATAATGAGGCCGGAGAGTCCCTCGACCCCACACCGCATCAGAGTGCGTGACCAACTGTGGGTGGCG
>JAXIVJ010005690.1:57500-72178 GCA_036785665.1 Chirona hameri
ACACACACACACACACACACACACACACACACACACACACACACACACACACACACACACACACACACACACACACACACACACACACACACACACACACACACACACACACACACACACACACACACACACACACACACACACACACACACACACACACACACACACACACACACACACACACACACACACACACACACACACACACACACACACACACACACACACACACACACACACACACACACACACACACACACACACACACACACACACACACACACACACACACACACACACACACACACACACACACACACACACACACACACACACACACACACACACACACACACACACACACACACACACACACACACACACCTATACGTGTGTACGGTGTAAGACGAGCACCTTGTCTGCACCGTGTATCTAGAGGACCACCTGTTGCGATTGCCTGAGGCCCGCCAAAATGCAGGCACTTAAAATGAGTGACAAATAGAGGTACCCTGACGTTTGAAATTTGTCAGAATCGTTTTAGGAAAGAAATGCCATGAGGTCGGAATGTCGAGGACCTCACCGGAATCCGAGGACCGGCTGTGTGAAATACGTGTACAGAGGACCTCACCGGAATCCGAGGACCGGCTGTGTGAAATACGTGTACATTTCGTGAATTATGAGGACCGACAATCAGCTGATTATTCGCCCACTGAAAGTAGATCCCCGTCACAGCAAACTGCCTATCCGACGGATGGGCAACTCGGTCCAGATTTCAGGAAGTATTGTTCGGAAAAATTCCGTTATGGGGTCAAACGGCTTGTCACAATTTTCTCTATTCTATGAACATATGCAAATGTCATATCTTGGACGTACCCAGAGCCCCTGTCACGCGCGTCGCCAGGCATTGTGAACTTACAGATACAGATATTGATTGAGGTCATCCACGTGCAGGCAAGTAGCCAAGGGGGGGGGGGGGGGGGCGGAGGGGGCGGCCGCGCCCCCTGGAGGCCAGGATGGCCCTTTTCGGAGCGCGAGGGCTCTTTTCGGCGCGCTGTGCGCGCCGAAAAAGGCCGACGAGACCGCGCGAAAGAGGACTTCAGATGCCCTTTAGGGCCACCAGGGCCCTCTCTGAAGGCCCTTCGACGTTCAAAAGAGCCCTGTGCATGTCAGAGGGGCCCCTGACCAGACCGAAAGGGCCCCTGAGCGGGTCAGAGGGGCCCCTGAGCACGTCGATTGGGCCCCCTGAACACATCGAATGGGCCCCTAGCCAGCACAGAGGGCAGGTCGAGAGGCACTGGGCTCTGGGCAGGTCGAGAGGCCCCTGAGCATGTCAACAGGGTGACATAGCGGCCAACCCAGTCCCTTGCCAGGTCATAAGGGCCCCCTGAGCAGGTTAGAGGGTCTCTGGACAGACCAGAGGGCCCCTGGGAAGTTAAAAGGGTCCCTGTGCAGGTCAGAGGGGCCCCTGACCAGACCGAAAGGGCCCCTATGTGGGTCAGAAGGGCCCCTGAACATGCCGAATGGGCCCCTAGTCAGCACGGAGGGGCCCCAGAACAGGTCGGAGGGCCCTCGGCGCATGTCGCAAGG
Organism: Chirona hameri; assembly: GCA_036785665.1. NCBI lineage: Eukaryota > Metazoa > Arthropoda > Thecostraca > Balanomorpha > Balanidae > Chirona > Chirona hameri. The sequence goes on from JAXIVJ010005690.1 coordinate 59,088, forward strand.
CGACAAAGCAGCCAGCGCAATCCCTTGCCAGGTTGAAAGGGCCCCTTAGAAAGCTAGAGGGCCCCTGGAGAGACCAGAGGGCCCCTGGAAAGTTAAAAGGGCCTCTGTGCAGATCGGAGGGGCCCCTGACCAGACCGAAGGACCAATGGGCGGGTAAGAAGGGCCCCTGAACATGCCGAATTGACCCCTGGCCAGCACGGAGGGGCCCCAGGGTAGGTCGGAGGACCCCTTGAGCATGTCGGCAGGGCGACAAAGCAGCCAGCGCAGGCCGACCAGAAGAGTCGCTGGGCAGATCGGGGGGGGGGGGGGGGGGCTCCTGGGCAAGTCAGAGGGGCCCCTGGCCAGACCGAAAGGGTGCCTGGGCCTGTCGGAACACCCCTTGAACATGTCGGATGAGTTCCTAGCCAGACTGGAGGGGCCCCTGGGCAGGTGGGAGGGGCCCCTGAGCAGGGGCGGCGTATTGCGGGGGCAGGGTACCCAAAATACCTCCAGTCGAAAATCCTGGGTGGCATAAAGGCAATTTTTCCCCCTCCCCAGATTTTGGCCTGCTCAATCTGGGGGCAAAATGACCCTCCCCACCCCTCCCCAGGATTTCCAACTGGGGGGGGGGATTTAGGTACCCTGCGCCCGGCAATCGGCCGCCCCTACCCCTGAGCATGTCGGTAGGGCGATAAAGCAGCCAATGCAGTCCCTGAGATCACAGATGAAGATTAAATACAAAGAGGACTTACTCCACAATACAAATATTAAAAGCGGAGCTTTCGGGTATATTATAACACCCTTCGTCAGGGTGCTACAATATACCCGAAAGCTCCGATTTTAATTTGTCCTGTAGAGTAAGCCCTCTTTGTATTATATATATCACCCACTCCACATCATGTCTTTTCCTCTTCGCGGATCCCAGATGAGTCCCTGAACAGGTCGGGAGGGCGTTGAAAAGGTCAGAGGGGCCCTAGACGATTCTGAATGGACCTTGGGCCTTTCAACAGTAGAGAATACAGTTGTACAGGGAATCAAACTCAAAATTTTAGCGCCGCTTTGCGGTGCAATTTAACTGCAAATTCAATTATATGCGGGGTTAGGAAAAAACTCGGCCCGTTTCTCGGCGCATTTATGTGTTATGTTGCTACTTCCCTATGTAATTGGGCAAAATAGTTCACTTTAGCACCTTTTTTACCGCACTTTTAAAACGCACAATATAACAATTTTAGAGGTCCGCACCATACCGCAATGCGACGCATTGATGAGAATGCATATCCAGGGCATAAGACTCAAAATGTTCGCGCCGCTCTGCGACGCCATTTGTTTAAGAGTTCAGGTATTAAGCATAAACAATATTCCAAGTTGGTATAGCTGATTCCAAATTGGTGTCGCTCGTTCCAAAGTTGATATGGCAGTTTGCTAACGCCAGCTCCTAAAATGTTGGTATGGCCCATGCCATACCTGTCATACTGCATTTTCCATGCTTGTAACGTGCCTTTTCATCCGTTTTTTTTTGTTGGGGGGGGGGGGGGGGCTTTCAACGCTTGGAAAGGGGGCCCCTTCAACGCTCGGGAAGGGGCCCTTTCGAGGCGCCGCCGCCCCCCCCCCCTGGACGAAATCCTGGTTACGTGCTCTGTCAACGTGGCAGCGGCTGTTACGTGTCAAGCCAGGTAAAGCCAAGTCAAATCAAGTACTTATCATCTGTGATGTGTGTGTGTGTGTGTGTGTGTGTGGTGGGGAGGGGGGGGGGGGGGTCGGATGCCCTTTGAAGTCAATTTTTGTCATGCAATACCGATAGTCGTAATGTTAAAAATTCCCATAAGTGTGGGGGGCGACCCCCACTAGTAGCGACAACCCTGGAGCTTGCACATTGTCTGTTTATGTAGTAATGACGCGCACGGCCGCTGTAAAATGTGGTTGCTTGTACAGATTGACCTCGGCTAACTTTACCATCGATCTGACCTGACGATATTGATGTTTCTAAGGGGGGGGCGAGTTATAGGTATAACGTAGCGTTCCGCTTGGGAAATATCCTGAGTAGCACCTAAATAGGTAATACGAATTCGCTAAATTTCATTTTTTATTGCAAATTGCAAATCTTGGATTTTATATCGGTAACCCCATATCACTTCAATTCTGGGGACTCCCCATTATAAGGCAATGGGCACTGAAATTCACCTCTATTGCCTCAATTGCCCTCAATTTCATTTCAAGTTGCCAAAGGTTTCAAATGCCTCATTTTGACATGTTTGGCATGAAACTGATACTCAAGATGTTCCCATCGGCGATTCTTGCCAATTCAGGTGAAATAATTAGGTACTCCTTCCGTGGGCCTTGCGGGGTCACCTGAGATCATCTGTGGTCATCAGCACTAATTTGCCCCTAACCCTCGACAGAATGGAGCCTTCAAATGTCCATCATTGGATTTCTGGCGACAATGCCCGTGAGGATGATATGCAATATACCCCATTTAGGTTATTTGGTGACCTTGACCTGAGGTCAGTTTTTATTAATAGTTGAAAGAATAATGTCGGACTCAAATGTCAAGATGACATTTGAGTTCAAATGTCAAGATGGTCACCTCTATGGGGTTGCTGTGCATAACTTACGCAAATCTGTTTTGTATTACGACTTACTTTCTATGGGCCAACCGGGACGGTAACCCGCACTTGTCCCCGGTCCGGGATGGATCGTGGCGACGTCCGGTTGGCCAGGCGGGGCTGCCCCGAAATAATAGGACATTGCAAGCAAGTGCTTTCAACTTACTCCTTGCCAACTAAGCTTCATTATAAAAAAATCACAGGAATTACCTTCCTAATATCTGAATCCAGTATCCCGATAAATCATGTGCTGTGGCGCGGTGGTCAGTAGATAGCTACAACTAGCGTTTTCGCGATCAAAGGGATAGGTGCTCTGATTTAAGCGTAAGCTTATGGACCAATCCTTTTGTTTTGATGGCAACGTGCACCAATGTGTCCATCCTGAATTTCACCTATTGTCAAGGCAAATAAATGTATGATGATGATGATGGTGATATTAATAGATCCAAATTTGTTAAATATCATGGAGGATCCTGGTCAGTGGATAGGAATGATTTTGAATGGGGGAAAGAGAGAATTTCCCCTTTCTTCATGCAATACAATTTTAACAAATACCACTTCCCCCTCTCATTTTGTTTTAGTATCCCTGATCCTGGATTTTCTTAGAGCCCCTCTCTCTGAAGAGCTTGCCAAATTATAGGTCAAATTTTGGATACCTAATGCCAACATTCTTGATCGATCAAGTATTGTTTCCAAAGTTTAGTGAAATGTATTTGCTGGAATCTTGTTATCTTTTCCAGGTATCTTGGCACAATCTCATTATTCTCTTGTCACATATAAAATTAAATGAACACAATTATGTTTAAATATTCAATACTGGCATAAAAACTGTGCCAATGTAAAATCATGTTGGATTCTGAAAAATAGCATACAATTTGTGGCATACCCAGACAAAATAGCCACAGCATCAATGCATCTGTAGTTTTTGTGGTAAAATATTCAATACTGGCAAAAATACTGTGTCATGTAAAAATCATGTTGGATAAAATTATTGCTCTCATATGGTCAGAACCAAAAATAATAATGGGTGTTTTCTATCTTATTTGTGGAATATTGAATGACTGCTTTGATTCTATTACCTACTTCAATATGCAAAACATCAATTGTCCAAAACTATTTTGCAGCACCCATGGAATCAGCAAGTGATGTCATCATGGATGAATATGGAAACATTATTCTTGCATCCTTATAACAATAGGTACAACAAATATCAGTAGATGATGCAACGTTGCATGTTCTCAGGGCCTATTTTAAGGGAAAAAACCACTGGGGGGAGGCAAAAAGGTACCCCCATTTTTGGGGATATCTTTTTGTGCAAAAAGGTAGCCCCCAATTTTTTCCCATCCCCCAGAATTTGCGACGGTCAACCTTATTTTGGTATTCGGGCTTACGAAATTCACTTTTCGAATTCACAAAGAACATTTTTTTTAGGACATTTTTCCCGAGAAAAAATATTTCTGGGGTTCAAAAACCCCCAAAAATAACAAATTCTAGATGGCCATTTGGAAGAGAATGACATTTATTTTCTTTTGACGTTTTGTATTGCAATTTGCTTTGAAAACTCTATCACAAAAATCAAACCTTTATTGTTCTTCCACCACAAATGGAATAACATGACGTCATTAAAACATTATTATCTCCCCAAATACTTCATTAATTTCATTGAAATTTGGTAAGAAGACGTACTTTTTTTGGTGAGAGGCAATTGATGTAGTATAAGGTACTAAAGTTTCACGTTTATATCTATTAGGGTTTTATATTTATTGAGAAAATCCGGTAGGTGGCAGATTCTGCCCCCCCCTCCCCCCAGTGGGGCGAGTGTCACCGGGACTGCTTGAATTGCATCAGGTGCGCTGTTTTGTCTCTCATTGAAAGCAAGGGATACATCAAAACTAAAATTAAATCACTTAAGAGAAAAACTTTCGTTTTCATGAAGTTTTCTCCTAAGATCATTGTTTTTCACGTTCAGAGCCGGGAACGCGCGGGGGGGGGGGCATATTTGTATTGCATGCCCCCCCCCCTCCCCCAGATTCCTGTGGGGGGGGGCATTTTCCCCTGATGTCCGCCTCCTGGATCCGACAGTGGGGGCAGATACCCTCCCCCTTAGGTTTTTTGGAAATAGCGGAAAACGACGCCATTTCGCGCTGCCATTTTTGGTACAACTGCTTGCCTATCAATTGCCCAAATCCTGTTAATTTGTTTACCTTGGGTCTCCTCAGGTCAAGTTGCTAAGTCAAGTCTAGTGATCTCACCTCCAAAAAAAATGTAAGGTCGTGCCGCAGCCATATTGTTTGACTGATCATTTAGATACTCACAGGATTTAATCAGGTCATACACACCTACAATTCTGCTATTTCGGATGATTTTTATATCAGAGACTTAAAGTGAAGTATATTTTGTGACCTCCCAATTATAAGTCATTGGGGAAACATGAAAATGTATATAAATCCACAGGAAATGGCTAAATTTTCCCAATGTTCACCAGTCACACATCTTTTGCAATCTACGGTTTTACGGATCTACGTGGCGGATCTACGGTTAGGCAAAATGGGCAATCCCTCCCCCCCCCCAACCGCCTGAAATCGGCGCAAGATCGACACATGTCCTGGTATTGAAAACAATCTCTAAGCAACTTTTACTAAGGAAAGTTAGCTTTAAATCAGGTATCAATACATAAGCAAGCCAAATCCGATGCGTTTTCAGAATTGTGCGAGACTTTTTGAAATTCCCCCCCCCTCCCAAACCATACGTTCTGGATCCGCCAATGCAAAGATCCATGTAGTATTTTTATCCTGTGACCTCCACGAGGTAAAATATATACCCTGAGGTCATTCGTCATTTTTCTTCCATAACTTTGTATCGAACCAGTAAGACGCCGTAGTTGGCAGGGCATAGGGGCGCATTTTTTTCGGGGAACAGGGGCGCATTTTTTTTCCGGGGAACAGGGGCACATTTTTTTCCGGGAAATTGGGGCGCCGTTTCTTCGAACATACCCAGGGGCGGATCTAGGATTTTTCCGAATGGGGTGGGCGACTGACCCAGGGGGTGGCATTTTCGCCGTCAAAGGGGACGCCATGGGCCTAGAGGGGCGTTAAAGGTTAATTAATAAAATACATTTTCCTGCAAAAATTGTCCATTCTCTTACGCTTACTCATTTGCAGTTTTTTTCTCTCTAAAAAGTAAAATTATAAATGTATTTATAAACAGATACTGAATGTATTTGTATAGCACTCTCACATGTAGGTATGCCGTCCGTCAATAGCACGCATTTTCGTCAGCAGCACGTATATTCGAGTGCGATCGTGGATGTGACTAATTCTGTCACGGCTAGGTCATTCACCTCTCTCTGGCCTGCTGAAATATACCCCCCCCCCCTCTCTCTCTCTCTCCTCTCTGACCTGCCGAAATCTACCTAGCCCAATCTCTGCCTGAATCTATACCTGATGGAAGTGGTAGACATTATTGTCTACCACTTCCATCAGATGCCGACGCTTCCATCTTCCACGGACGAAGAGGCGCCTCTCGTCCAAATTCCATCGTAGCCACGTCGTTGCGGTGCTTGTTGAAGTTCTTCTCCGTAGCGCCAGGGACGTAGTCAGGGAGGGGGAGGGGCACGGGGGCCATGCCCCACCCCCTCCCTCTGACCAAAATAAATGCACACTAGATAAACTGAGATCTCTGACGACCCAACCATACCCCTCCCCCCCCCCCCCCCCGTCAACAAGATATGGCTGAGGAGCGATTTTTTTTACTACCGGGTGCCCCCGCCCCTCCCTGATAAAAATCCTGTTTACGTGCCTGCGTAGCGCATTTGACAATCGCGCCCGCCTGACTTCTTCTTGCACCAAGAAGAGTTGGCAGGGAGAGATGTATGTATGTATGTATTAAAGCATGAACTATCCACACGAATGAGGTTTTTACAGTTGTTTGTCATGTTGGCAGGTTACACAGGGTACAATACAAAACATATCAGCATGCACTTTCACACTTCCACACACGCATAAAACTCAGTGCACCTCGCATGTCACGTCAGGTATGGCGCCCTGGCTCCAGGCTACGCTTCAGCTCTCTCATGAACTTCGAGATGTTCGAGTTGATGCATGGGGCTGGCGCCGCGACTCGTGCTAACTCGTCCTATTTACCCTTGACTGGGATGACCTGTATCGGTGGCAGCGGCCTGAGTAAGATGAAGTCAATGCGCGGGGAGGACCGTGCCGAAAGTTTGTGACACGTAAATCCATGACTTTAAATTCCGCCTGTCAGCAAATATTGCGCGATCGGATATGGTCCATGCAAACAGCTCTGCTTAGCGAAGGGCGCCGACACCTTCAAACGTAAGGTTGGAACCAATACAAATATGCGCTCAGCTTTAGCTGACAGCACGAGGATAGACTGTTCACCGTACTTCCAGGAGCTTCTCCGTCTCGGCATTCAACATTTTTTTAGCGGGAAAGTCATTTAGGGCAGCCCCTGCCCCGTCCGGAGTGATAAATCATTCTACCTCAATTGAAGGAACATTATCACAGAAACTATTGTTCTTCTTGTCCCACATGAGTGACACTCAGTGGCGTGCGTAGAAATGCACAAAGGGTCGGCTTCAGGGCCATCACTTGGTCTGAGGGGCCCTAGGTCTGAGGAAGCCCTTTGTCAGCCTGAGGAGACCCATTGTCAGCCTGTGGGCCATTATGTTCCGAATGAGGGGCCTTTGGTTGGCGTGAGGGGCCCACGGACGGGTTGAGGGGATCCTCCAGCGCCCCGAAGGGGAACTTGGTCGGCCTGATGGGTCAAGTCAACCTGAGTGGTCCTCGGTCGGCTTGAGAGGACCTCGATCGGACTGAAGGAGGACTCGGTCGGATTGAGCGGGCCCCCTGTCAGCCTGAGGGGCCCTCGTACGGCATGAGGGGCCCTTAGATGATTTATAGGCCTGATAGAACCCTTGCCATGCCTGAGCGGATCCCAGGCTGGTCTGAGAGGGCGATTGTCGAGGCCTGAGAGAGCCTCGCACCTCCAGCGGTCACTGGCCAGAGGGGCGCCGTCACTGGCCTGAAGGGTGCCGCCATTGTCTGTGCCCATTGGCCGATGGTGCGTCGTTACTGGCCGCAAGAGTGGCGTCACTGGCCGGAGGAGTGCCATCACTGGCCAGATGGGCGCCGTCACTAGCCGAAGGGACGCTGTCACTGGCCAGATGGGCGCCGTCATTAGACGGAGGGGCGCCGTCACTGAACAGTGGGACGCCGTCATTGGGTGGAGGGGCGCAGTCACTGGCCAGAGGGTCGCCGTCATTTGCCGGTGGGGCGCCATCACGGGCCGGAGGGGCGCCGTCATTGGCTGGAGGGGTGCAGTCACTGGCCGCGGAGGGGCGCCGTCATTTGCCGGTGGGGCGCCGTCACTGGCCGGAGAGGGGCCGTCACTGGTCAGAGGGACGCCGTCACTAGCCAGGGGGGCGCCGTCACTGGCCGGAGGGGCACCGTCTTTGACAGGGGATGCCGTCACTGGCCGCAAAAGCATCGTCACTGGCCGGAGGGGCGTCCTCACTGGCCGGAGGGGCGCCGTCACCTGGCCATAGGGCGGCACATGGCTAAGGGGCGGCACATGACCAGGGGGCGGCAACTGGCATGAGGGCGGCATCTTACCTGAGGGCGGTGCCCCGCCAGAACGCGGTACGTGACCTGATGACGGGACCTGGCCTGAGGGCGGCACCTGCCTTGAGGGCGGCACCTGGCTTGAAGGTGGAACCTGACCAGGGGGCGGCATCTGGCCTGAGGGCATCACATGACCTGAGGGTGGCACATGACCTGAAGGCGGCACCTGGCCAGGGGCGGCACCTAGCCTGAGGGCGGCTCCTGGTCTGAATGCAGCAAATGTCAGATATCCAACCCTGTAAGCATGTCTATTTCCGCGCATTCGGCGCGGAAATTGGTCTGCTTTCGAGGCCCTTCCGCGCCTTCGGTGCGGAGGGGGTGCAGGGGGGGGGGGGGGGGCGCCGCCCCCCTCTGTATCCACCCGCAGGGGGTTGTCGTCCCCCGCGGCCCCCCTGTATCCGCCCCTAGGGGACACACGTCCCCCCGCCCCCCTGTGGCGGAGCCCCTGCCTAACTACACACCAAATGTGAACACAATCGGTTCAGCAGTTGCCCCCACTCACTCCAAATTGTGTGGCGACGTTTCTGATCCAACAACTCCCGATCTCCGCCACTCTGCCGCTAATGAGCAATTGTTCAAAGGATATTGAAATTCAAGATATTCCGGAAATAATTTAAAGATACTTATTTTGGCTGGGAAATTCTTAAACTTAGGAATATCATGACATTTGCATTGGATTTGTATACATTTATCACCAGGTAAGCATATTTGATTTTAATTGAATACCTATCAATCGGAAACTAACATGGAAATAATGAAATCAGTGTGGGCAGCATTTTTTGACTGGGGGGGGGGGGGCAAAACGGCTCACTGGGGCACCCCCCCCGTTACCATGTTAAAATAGGCACTGATGGTTCTGGAGTACAATTATTCAGACACCCCTATCTTCATGTCAGGGGCGGATCCAGGATTTTCTAAGGCAGGGGGCTTCAGGCCTGAGGGCGGCATATTTCCTCGGTGACGGGGGCGGCATGGTGCCTTCTGAGGGCGGCATAATGCCTTCCGAGGGCGGCGATGTACCTTCCGAGGGCGGCATAATGCGTTGTGAGGGCGGCAAGATGTCGTCTGAGGGTGCCAGGGTGCCTTCCAAGAGTGCTACGATGCTGTTGGTAGACGCAAGGGCGCCCTGGCGGCCTCCGAAAACGCTACGGCGCCTTCGGCGCCGGCAAATCCTATACAAAAATGGCGCCGTTTTCTAAGGCAGGGGGGGGGGGGGGGGGGGGGGCTTCAGCCCCTACGGCCCCCCTGGATCCGCACTGCTTCATGTGTAGCACTCATTGTACCAATCATAAAATGTGTTGTGTTGAAAATGTGCTGTGTGTTGACATAATGTGCTGCGTGTTGACAAAATATGTTGCATGTTTACCAAATGTACCAGTGCCGATTTTTATCAATATTGTTAGTCACCGAGGCGTGATAAAAAACTTGCTTTTTAGAGTAATTGGCCATAAGAGCGCGGAAAATGGAAATGAGTTAGCCTGACTCTTTGTCGGTGTCAACCTCGAGGTTTGTTCACCTCTGGCCAGCCCCACCGTTACCCCAAATTTCCACCTACCACCTATTGCCTACCAGAGGTGCGTTACTGAATCTATGCCCTCAGCTTCATTCTCTTATTTCTTTTCTCTTACAATTTTACTTCTTTGGTGCTTTGGATGGTAGCAGATCCTTTCAAAATATAAACGCCTATCACTATGCAGCCGTACCCCGCAGTGGCAAAAATCTGTATCCTTACTTTCCTTCGGATAGGTAACGTGGCAAACCACCGGTAAAAAGGTGGATCAATAATACAACACATCACATTAATTAATGAAACACATGAAAGCCTTACCTCCAGTTGCAGATTAATAATCTTCAACCCAGCCCCGACTCAGCACACGCGTCAACCGCACAAATATGGCACAAACGTGTAGCTTACGAAAGGCCAGGCCGTTGTCATCCCAATGCCTAAAAGCTGATCTATAATCTGCGCTGATGACGTCACCAGGGGTACTACTTTTTGGATGCCTGTGAGTTTCCTTGTCATTAATATGAGACTTCATACTGTCTAACATGCATTATTGACGTTGCAATCATATACGTTAGACATGCATGACACTTGCGAAGTAGTGTTTCATATATTTAGCTTGCTATGCCGGATATAAGTATTCCCCCGGTGACGTCATGACAGATACCTGCGCGGCAGGGACGGGTCTACCTTATCTCTATGACCTTGACGAACAGCTATCTCTGTGGCCTTGACGAACAGCAGGACTTCTCCGCAGAAAATATAGTTTCGTAAAGTAAGATTCAAATACCTCAAATTTCATAAGAAAAATGAATTAAATATTTCCGCCGGCTAAAATAATTAGTTATATTAATTAGGCAGTGATGCAAGCAACGAATTTCCAATAATTCTGAAATAGAAAAACCAGAGAGGTTCATGCGCGGATCATGGTGGTGCCATTCAATATGGCTGCCCCCACAGTCGTCTGAAGTTCACACACGTCAGATTGAAGCGACGTTCACACACATTCACACAATATGTGTGAAAAAGTAAGGTTTTCGTACATGTTGAGGACCATCTCAAAATTAAGTCAGATGACCGAGAAGACGTTAATTATCGGTTCTTGATTAGCTTTAAAGTCGAGGACCGGCTTTCGGTCCTCGACATACACCGGTGGTCCTCGACTTACCGGTGTGTGAAGGGCAAATGTCCTCATCATACACCATTCACACACTCACACACACACACACACACACACACACACACACACACACACACACACACTCACACACACACACACACACACACACACACACACACACACACACACACACACACACACACACACACACACACACACACACACACACACACACACACACACACACACACACACACACACACACACACACACACACACACACACACACACACACACACACACACACACACACACACACACACACACACACACACACACACACACACACACACACACACACACACACACACACACACACACACACACACACACACACACACACACACACACACAACACACACACACACACACACACACACACACACACACACACACACACACACACACACACACACACACACACACACACACACACACACACACACACACACACACACACACACACACACACACACACACACACACACACACACACACACACACACACACACACACACACACACACACACACACACACACACACACACACACACACACACACACACACACACACACACACACACACACACACACACACACACACACACACACACACACACACACACACACACACACACACACACACACACACACACACACACACACACACACACACACACACACACACACACACACACACACACACACACACACACACACACACACACACACACACACACACACACACACACACACACACACACACACACACACACACACACACACACACACACACACACACACACACACACACACACACACACACACACACACACACACACACACACACACACACACACACACACACACACACACACACACACACACACACACACACACACACACACACACACACACACACACACACACACACACACACACACACACACACACACACACACACACACACACACACACACACACACACACACACACACACACACACACACACACACACACACACACACACACACACACACACACACACACACACACACACACACACACACACACACACACACACACACACACACACACACACACACACACACACACACACACACACACACACACACACACACACACACACACACACACACACACACACACACACACACACACACACACACACACACACACACACACACACACACACACACACACACACACACACACACACACACACACACACACACACACACACACACACACACACACACACACACACACACACACACACACACACACACACACACACACACACACACACACACACACACACACACACACACACACACACACACACACACACACACACACACACACACACACACACACACACACACACACACACACACACACACACACACACACACACACACACACACACACACACACACACACACACACACACACACACACACACACACACACACACACACACACACACACACACACACACACACACACACACACACACACACACACACACACACACACACACACACACACACACACACACACACACACACACACACACACACACACACACACACACACACACACACACACACACACACACACACACACACACACACACACACACACACACACACACACACACACACACACACACACACACACACACACACATCACTGGATTTCATCCCGAAATGAGGTGCATGATGGGGATACCTACTAGTTGATGACGGAAACGTCACTGTCTTATTTCAATTCATATTTGTATATGATAAATGTTCTTATTGAAATCCTTCCAATGCTGAAAGAAAAAGTATCATTGTTGAAAACATGCATGACTGGTAAACTTTCCACGAGGTGCATACATACCCTCTCACAAAAGGGCAGGATAGGATAGTGATTATTGACTGCAATGTGTTCGTTAATCGGTCAGGCTTTCAGGTGTTTTATGTTGTGGTGGATGTCGAAGTAGATCCATTTTCAAATCGGTTTGAATTCGGTTTAATTTAAATACTTTACGGTGCTCTAAAGCGATTGGTGAAAAATGTACGAGAAAAACAAAACGCAAGCGTTGGTAAACAGGACGAGGAACATGTTGAAGAGAAAGGAAAACAGAAGAGACCACCACCTTTTCTGCTAGATGA
>JAXIVJ010005691.1:0-72171 GCA_036785665.1 Chirona hameri
GTTATCGCTGGCATATCGTCATCAACAAAGCCAGTCACCCCCCCCTTCTCATGTGCCTGAACACGCCCCTGAAACTCTATATGTAATACATTATGCAAATAATGGAAGCAGAAGCTATCTTTTACATCTTGATAACTATACATGCCCCTTACATTGCTCTATTTGCTTCCCGCCAAGCACTGAATACTTCCTGGAACCCCCCCCCCCCCCCTTTCCAAGCGCCCTGAAACCGCCTCTGCCATGAAATTTTAGTGATATTTCATTAACATCAACTAATTTTCACTTGTTGCAATCACCGTGAACCGATGTAACTCCTTCATACTTGAGGCAGTTACGAATAAACCGTGAAGATCGCATTTCCGTATTATCGCCAAATATCGCCTCCGAACCCACCCAAAACTGTACCCTGGAACCGCCTCTGTTCAGGTTAAGAACTCAAAATTTTGACTCCAAATGCGGTATTCAATTCTATGAAAGTCCCAAAATTTGATGGGCCCTGCTCCCAGCCGTTCTGGAGATATCTGCGAAAAACATGAGGGGGGGGGGCGGGGCGGAATCCGCTCCCCCTGTTACAAATCAGGGTTAAATAAGGTCATAAGTACCTACAACTCGTTTATCTTGGATTTCTAATATGCGGTGACCTAAGGTCAGATCCAGGGGCGCAGGACAAGACCTTCGTCAAGGGGGGGGGGTGAGGCACAGCATCCCGAGGGGGCCCCTCGATCCAAACCACCCCCCCCCCAAAAAAAATAGCGCAAAATGGTATATCCTCGGATTTGGGCCACTATATTTTGCCGGGCCCTAAATAGTCGCAACAAAAAACGTCGGACAGGCCCCATGTCGAACAGAACCTATGCGTAGACTGACTGATAAGTTCTTAGTCTGAAAAAAATGCGGCAACTGATTCCCTGTTGGCACTGTAACGAGTTTTCGCGCTTCTCTCTTCATTCTGCCATTTCTTGCAACATTGCAACATTTTTAGATTTTTTTTAAAACTCTTTTTCCGGTTAGTTCTTGGGTCGCTGAATGCATTGACATAAATTTTGAGACTCTCTGGCTTAATCTGCAACAGTTAGAGCTGCTTGCAACAATTTTCAACAATTTGCAACATTTTTGACATTTTGCTCACGTTTTTTTTTTAGATTAGGAATCGAAATCTGGCGACTTTTCAGAATGTTATATCCCCCTGTTTTCGAGATATTACTAAATTTTGTGGTTGCAAATTGCAGAATCGAACTAGACCCGTACATACATTTGTAAATTTGGAGGCAAGTCAATCATCTCGGCGAGCACATAGGTCGCTGCACGGTTAGGGTGGGTGGTGGTGAAATTTTCGCGGGTTAATAGGAAATTGGTCCGTGGAATAAGGTCCGGGTTCCTGTTCGTGAGCCGGCCTAATGGCTATCTGGCTTCTCCTTACCTGGTTTCACAACTGGTTATCTCCCAAATACCACAATGAGTTCAGAAAATAGTTCAACTGCCCTCCTGCATGCCCACATGCCTGTATCTGTATGCCTGTCTGCCTGCAGCCTGCATGCCTGTATGTGTGTGTACACGTTATGTATGTATGTATTGTATGTTTGTATATATGTATGCACGTATGTACGTTATGCATCGTATGATTATTATATGTATGTAGGTATGCGTGTATGTATATAGGTCTATATGTAGTATGTATGTATGTATGTATGTATTGTATGTAATGTATGTATGTATGTATGTAGTATGTATGTATGTATGTTTGTATGTATGTATGTATTAGAGACGCAAATTTCAGGACCACCGGAGCCAGCGGCTGGACCCAAATTCAGGCCCGGCGTGCCTGAAGCTGTGTCTGAACTCAGGCTTGCCGGGTCTCATGCCGGGCTCAGCACAAGTTATCAATTTAAAAAAACTAATTAATATAAAAAAAATATTGGCAGAAGGTCAGAACATAGATGCTTAAAGATCATGATACAATTGAGAAAACAAAATATTACAACAGTAAAACACCATCAAAACACATAACATATGTCACAGTTGTTACAAATTAAAAGTGGATAACTAGTACGAACCTAGCAATGGAGTGGACACACCCTCAGTGAAACTTAATAAATCAAACTACAGGGTCAATTCATGATCAATTCATCAGCTCAGTCACTGCAGCAGGGTGCGAGAGTCGAGTGCAGTCAAGACAAGAAACAACTACCCAAGAATCATATTCCACTGCCTATCACTAGTAACTAGGTGGTGGTGTGGCATACAATATTATATTTAGTCATCCCATTGCCCCAGGTCACCCCAAATTATTTTTGTATAACAAATAAGTACCTATGGACACAAAAACCACCCCACGATATGATAATAATTATTGTTAATACTATTGTAAATACATATTACTGAGAATATTTATTGATACATATTTACTATTTAGTTCCACATGAGAAAGGGTATATTCAAAGTCATATCATTTGTAGTTTTGGTAGTGAACAAATATTGTATTTTATGCAATTACAATTATAAAGGTGGAAAAGACTGCAAAAACACAAACAAAAAACAATTTTGCAAGAAATCTTAAGTGGCCAAGACCCTATCCCAGAATGCAAACCTGTCTAGTTCCACTTCAAACTTCTTATCACAATAGCTCCATAATGTATATATGACCTTGCATAATTACACGTGACACACTCACCCAACAACACATTCAAACCCAATTTCCAAACAATGTGTTTTGATGAGTCACATTTGCGACGAATTCGCCAGGACTGGACCGTAAAAGAATCACGTGTGTCAATTAAGCAGGTAGATCGATATTCGCGAATAATGTCCACTTCTGACAAGATATTCACAACTTCACACCTCAGAAATCGCGACGCCTCAGAATTGTGTGAAGACAATTGTTCATGTTCGTATTCGAAAATAAGCTGTAGTATCAAATCTTAACCCTTGGTGTCAGTTGAAGTTTAAATATTTTTTAAAGAAGTCCATCTGCCGAATCCGCAATATGTTGACATTTTCATTTTGGTGATTTTAAGTTATTATTGGTGATAAAGTTAGTAATTTCGGTTGACGGGATGTAATTGTTCTGCGCCGTTTTTGAGCTCAACACTTCACAATTGTTCAAATACTTCAGCACGCCATTACGCACAGCAGTGAAGTTGACGTCCGTCCAAGTTAGCAGCAGATTCATATTCCGCGAATCTGCTGCTGCCAGAACAGACATTCGCCGGGCCTCGAATATACTGCTACTGAGCAGCAGATTCGGCGAAGTACCTGTCAGCCTGGCAGCATATTCCGTGAACAACTTCTGCGGCCTTTTTTTGGCGCATCTTAGACGCGAGCAGCAGATTCAGATATTCGCCGGGGCTCGAATATACTGCTACCAGCCAGCAGATTCGGCGAATGTCTGTCAGCTTGGCTAGCATATTCGTGAACAACTTCCCGCGGCATTTTTTCGCGGCATTCATCAGATTCGCCAAGCAGCAGATTCGCAACGTGATGTGTTTGAGTTGAGTTGTTGTTGTTGAGTTGAGTTGAGTGATGTTGTTGAGAGTTGAGTTGTTGTTGAGAGTTGAGTTGTTGTTGAGAGTTGAGTTGTTGAGTTGAGTTGAGTTGAGTCTAATCTCCTCAAAATTTGTTCCACCTTGCAACTGTCTGTGTTATGTATATTAGTATAGAGACAGTTGCAAGTTGGAGCAACTTGGAGGAGGTTAGAGGTGCCACTCACCTGACTGCTTCAAGTCAGTAATACGTTGATCAATACCTACTTACCTAGAAGGTACCATCTCTCACCGAACAACTCAACTCAAACACATCACGTTGCGAATCTGCTGCTGGGCGTTCAGATGATGCCGAAAAATGCCGCGGAAGTTGCTCACGAATATGCTGGCCAGCACTGACAGACATTCGTCGAATCTGCTGCCAAAGTTAGCAGTATATTCGATTCCCGGCGAATGTCTGTCTGGCCAGCAGCAGATTCGTGAATATGAATCTGCTGCTAGTTTGAAGGACGTGTGAGAGTTTGTACCAAAGGCAGTTGTACGGCCCTTGGCCTTGGCAGTGAAGTAGCTCAAGCTTTTGTTTATCTGTGCCCACTGCCCAAGGCCAGGAGCGTATCCAGGATTTCGGCCAGGGGGGCCAAAACGGGATCAGAGGGGCCCTCGTAGCCAATTGGGGGCCCCACACACTGGCGGATCTAGGGTTCGGAGTTTGGGGCGTAAAAATTTATATCCCATCAAACCCATCAAACCGCCCTGAAATCAGCATAAAATGTACACATTTCCTGATAAGAAAATCTAAGCAACTTTATCTAAGGAAGTTTGTATTTAAATCAGCTATCAATGCATAAGCAAGCAAAATCTGATGAGTTTTCAGAAATGTGAGAGACTTTGGGATTCCCCCTAAAAAAACTTCCGTGCCCCCCCCCCCCACCCACACACCACCCATCCCAAACGTCTTCTTCCAAACGTCCAGACACCCAATACATTTTGTCTCTAACGTCACAATAACTTCACGCGCATCCCACATGAGGGCTTGCGCTGTTATTGTAGCTCGTTGGCTATGCTACCAAATACTGCCATATTTAGGAAATAGGAGGTCGGACCGATCATTTTGTAACCAACGCTTAAAAGTCGATAACATTAACTCGGTAGGCCTGAGGCAGGCACGTAGCCAAGGGTGGGGGGGGAGGGGGAGGCTACCCGCCCCACCGCCCTGGAGGCCGGCGGGCCCTTTTCGGGCGCGCAGCGCACCGAAAAAGGGTCGACGAGACCACCGCTCATGGGCTACGCGAAGCGTGGGTCTTTAAGAGTTTAGAGCATTTCAGAGGTTCTTTAGGGGCACCAGGGCCCTTTCTGAAACGACCAGACGTTGGACGTTCAGCAGAGCCCTGTACATGTCAGAAGGGGCCCCTGGACAAGCCGAAAGGGCCCCCTGAGCGGGTCAAAGGGCCTCTGAACACGTCAAATGAGCACCGAGCCAGCACAGAGGGACCCCCTGGGAAGGTCGGAGAGGGCCCCTGAGCATAGTCGGCAGGGCGACAAAGCAGCCAGTGCAAGTCCCTTGCCAGGTCTTAAGGACACCCCCTCCTGAACAGACTGGAGGGCCCCTGGACAGACCAGCACCAGAGGGCCTCTGGGAAGTTTAAAAGGGCCCCTGTGCATGTCAGAGGGGCCCCTGACTAGACCAAAAGGGCCCCACTGAACATGCCGAATGGGCTCCTAGTCAGCACGGAGGGGCCTCAGGGCATGTCGAAGGGCCCTCTGAGCATGTTGACAAGGCGACAAAACAGAAAGCGCAGTCTCTTGCCAGGTTGGAAGGGCCCCTTGAAGGCTGGAGGGCTCCTGGGCAGACCAGAGGGCCCTTGGGAAGTTCAAAGGGCCCCTGTGCATGTCAAAGGGGGCCCCCTGACCAGACCGAAAGGGTCCCTGAGCAGGTCAGATGGCCCCTGATTACGTCGAATGGGCCTCTGTCCAGCACAGAAGGACCCCTGGGCAGGTCAGAGAGGCCCCTGAGGATGTCGGCAGGGTGAAAAAGCAGCCAGTGCAGTCCCTGGCCAGCTCGGAAGGGCCCCTGAGCAGGCTGGAGGGCCCCTGGACAGACCAGAGGGCCCCTGGACAGATCAGAGGGCCCCTGGAAAG
This sequence comes from Chirona hameri, assembly GCA_036785665.1. Lineage (NCBI taxonomy): Eukaryota > Metazoa > Arthropoda > Thecostraca > Balanomorpha > Balanidae > Chirona > Chirona hameri. The sequence goes on from JAXIVJ010005691.1 coordinate 5,619, forward strand.
TTGAACCTCACAAAATAAAGTGGCCGAAATCCCGTAGAGTTTTTCATATCCTTTTGTTTGGGCGTGGGGGGGGGGGGGGGGGGGGGGGGGGGGGGGGGGGGTGAGTTTAACGCTCGGGAAGGGGCCCTTTCGAGGCACCGACCCACCCCCCACCCCACCCACCCCCCTGGACGAAATCCTGGCGACGTGCCTGGCCTGAGGGGGGCCCTCGAAATGCCTGAGGGGCCCTCGAAATGCCCGAGGGGGCCCTCGAAATGTCTGAAGGGCCCTCAAAAGGAATTGGAGGCCCTGGGAAGGCCTGAGGGGCCCTCGAAATAAATACCAGCTCTTAAAATGCTGTTATTTATTCGTGTTAGATTTGTTCGTGGACGTTCTTTATGCGACATAAGGCGTTTTGCGGGCACCTGACACCATCCAAAACACTGGGGCCTTCGGCCCCAGGGGGCCCTCGCTCGGTCACCAGAGGGGCCCGCCTGGCCTCCAGGGGGGGGGGGCATGGCCCCTTTGCCCCCCCCCCCCCTTGGCTACGCCACTGCCCAAGGCTGTATAAATATGTGACATATATAAATATGTGTGTGACAGGCTTGGATGTTAGTTATAGATATCTTGGCTTGGATAGTGAGAAAACCGAGGATACTCTGTAATTTAAAACAGGTTGATTATTTTACTTTTATCATTCAAGATATGATTGTCACTCCCAATGTTTTTGGTACGTTTGTCATACTTAAATGTCCAGGAAAACTTGCCTTTTCCCCATTCTCCTGTGAAGTTATTTATTATTTACTAGTCCATGTCAACATTGATCAAATAAGTAAGTAGGTTGTAGTACCTCAACTTTGTTTGTAGAAGGTATTACAATTACAACCCAAACATTGCATTGTGTGATGTTGAGTGATGAATGCATACTTATTACATACTTTTAAGCTGCTCATTTGGACTTGCATGATCTATATATGCGTCTTATTTTTGCGTCTTATTTTTGTTTTTTATTTTTGCAAACCACCAAAGATGAAAGAAGTCTACTCACCTTGACCTGTTCGACTTTCCTGTTAGTCTGTTGTTGATTATTTATCTTAAGTTCTGACTTGTGTGGGATTTCTTTACTCCATGGTCCATATATATCCATTATCCATTGGTGTTTCAATGTGGTGTGTGTTAAAATGGTGCAAAATGCACATTGCAAACTATAAATATTCCTGCTAAAAGATTTTAAGTGTAGAATGAAGTATACATGCAGATTCCTAGCTGCCGCGTGCCGGGCCTGGCGGGTGCTGCCACATGTGGCCGGCCTTGATGCCGGTCCCAACTCATGTATGAGCGGTGGCGGTGCGGGGCCGGTTCCTGTTTTTTTTGGATTTTTTTTGCATCTCTAGTATGTATGTGTATGTATGTATGTATGTATGTATGTATGTACGTATGCATGTATGTATGCATGTATGTATGCATGTATGTATGTATGTATGTATGTATGTATGTATGTATGTATGTATGTATGTATGTATGTATGTATGTATGTATGTATGTATGTATGTATGTATGTATGTATGTATGTATGTATGTATGTATGTATGTATGTATGTATGTATGTATGTATGTATGTATGTATGTATGTATGTATGTATGTATGTATGTATGTATATATGTTTATAAGTGTGAAGAAGCGTCGCCGGCGTGATACAATTTGTAGTGCATATTGTGTAGTGTAAAGTGTGTAGTTGTTTATTGCGTAATGTATATTGTGTAGTCTATATTGTGTAGTGTATATTGTGTAGTGTATATTGTGTAGTGTATATTGTGTAGTGTATATTGTGTAGTGTATATTGTGTAGTGTATATTGTGTAGTGTATTGTGTGTAGTGTATTGCGTGTATAGTATTTGTGTAGTGTATATTGCGTAGTGTATATTGTGTAGTGTATATTGTGTAGTGTGCATTGTGTAGTGTATTGTGTGACTGGTGTACCACTGGTCGTGTTTCTGTACTTTGTACCCGGTACTTGGTACTTGGCGCTCGTTACTCAGTACTTGGTACTCAGTTATTGGTACTCAGTGCTCGCTGCATGTTCCACAACTGTCCCATCTGAGCGAAGTCCACGGGTTTTTCCCCTCGTCACTGATGGGCGGCGTCCGACCAGACTGGCCGAAACCTCGTTAATGACGTCACGTGTTTTGGGATGGGACGCGTGGGGTCAGGGTCTGAGCGGCCGGTATCGGCGGCCGGCGATCAGTGACCGTGACTGGGTGTATATTTGTGCGCATCTGCATGACAACGATTGATTCTGGTGTAATTTTAAACCAGTGAGATGAACTGGGGCGAAATGTTACATGACCGTGATTCTTATCAGGCCTACCGATTTGTATAACCAAACAAAACATATTCTTCAATTTGGGTAAACAATTATCCCATAATGTCGCACTCGTTAAGAAGAAGCATTTGAACGCGATAATCGTGGGAAAAAAACCTTCTCAATTCCATTTCTTCTTAGGAAATGAAGTTTGTAACTTAATGCGCGGTTGACATTACAATATACCAGATAAATGGAAGATTTTCTGGCAATGGAAATAACTTTTGTGATCAAAACGACAATATGAATCCTGCAATTATCGACGGCTTGGGCTGTGTGGAGGCAATCTTAGCTTTCTTCGACATTTAGATACAAACAAACTTGTTTATTCATTCTCACGTCATAATCCATAAATTCTCTGTTTCTTTTGACCGAGACGTTACAGTTATCAACTGGATCTGACGTCAAGGCGGCGTGAACAGGCTAACAGGTTAAATCTCAAACTTACATAGTGAAGTTAATTTACTTTAAACATTTAGCCGGATCTGGAAATTTCATCGATTTAACCAATTACATCGACCGAACCGGAAATCGAATTGCAAGGTTCAGGTCAAAATCTCTGTTACTCTGTCTACCGGGAAATCGGGTTAGCAATTTCTAAAAATATATCGTACAGGTATTTCACGTAAATTATCGCATCACTCGGACTTTACCAGAAACAATTGGCCTTTAATATATCAGTAAACATTGCCCACCAAAACATACCTTTACTCATCGTAATTCAGGGCCTATTTTAACATGTTAACTGGGGGGGGGGGGGCAAATGCCCCCCCCCCCCCCAGTGAGCCGTTTTGCCCCCCCCCCAGTCAAGAAATGTTGCCCACCCTGATTTCAGTATTTCCATGTCATTTTTCGCTTGATAGGTATTCAATTAAAATAAAATATGTTTACCTGGTGATAAATTTATACAAAATCCAATGCAAATGTCATGATATTCCTAAGTTTTAGTATTCTCCAGCCAAAATAAGTATCTTTAAATTATTTCCGGAATATCTTGAATTTCAATATCCTTTGAACAATTTTTTGGATTTTATAGTTCGTCACTCCCCCACTCTGCCGCTCATAGCGGCAGAGTGGGGGAGATCGGGGTTGTTGGATCAGGAACGTCGCCACACAATTTGGAGTGGCTGGGGGCAACTGCTGAGCCGATTGTGTTCAATTTTGGTGTGTGGTTAGCAGACTGGGTATTGATTCAACTTTTTTGGAACGATTCAATCATGATTCATTTTGGAATCTGAATGATTCAATCACCGTGTAATTCAAAGAGAAAATTTAGAAAATTTATTCTTTCTGATTCAAAGAATCAAAACAAATATTTTAATCGACTCACGTTTGATTCAACATTTAAATATATGTGATGAATGTTTGTCAAATCAATAAAAATGGAAACATACAATATACATATATATGATCACTAAAACATTGTTACAGCAATACTATTTCAGTATAAATTAATGCAGCCACTGCACTGCATATATTTGCACAATTTACCAGTGTGCTTGAAACGTTTGGAATCGTTAAATCTTTTGATTCAATCAGCCTTGATTTGATGCAGGTTTTGATTCAATCACGATTCATGAATCAAAAGTTATGGTGGTGAATAAATTATTTTTTATTCAAGGAATTTTGATTGAACAATTCCAATCGATTGAATCAGTAGATTTAAGGGGGCGAAAACTCTGTGTGAGGTTAATCATGATGATGAGAATTAAAATAACCGGTAACCTCATAATAAGTAAGTAAAGAAATAAATTAAGGCCGTAATTATATCATTGGATATTTCGCTATTGAAGCTATTGAAACTTGATTGCTGACGAAGCTTCAATAGCGAAATATCCAATAACATAATTTTGGCCTTAATTTATTTCTTTACTTACTTATTATGAGGTTACCGGTTATTTTAATTCTCATCATAGATTCAATCAGTGTCGAATCAATACCCAGTCTGGTGGTTAGGGATCTCTCAGCCGCCCGCCACTTTCCCACAAGTCAGGGGTGGGGTGCCTCTGCACGACGCACGTGCGCACGTGTGCACCACGTATTTGTATCTCAGAAACTACTTCCCTGATCGAGTTGAAATTCATCATACATTTCCTTCGCGTTCGCTCGTTCATCGCCAACTACGTCGCCTTACTGGTTCGGGAAACAAGTTATGGAAGAAAATGACGAATGACCTCAGCAGGGGTGGTAAAAGTGCTTTGAGTGGTCCCGACCAAAAGTGGCACATACAAAATTGACCCCAGCACAGCTGGGGTCATTTTTTTTACTTCACATGAACACCCTAACACCTGGCTGCATGCTCACATCATCCCTATATTTTAACCAGCGCCGTGACGGGGGGGGGGGGGGGGGGAGTAGACACACACCCTCAGGTTTTTCGCGGATAGCGGAAAAACAGCGACGCGCAACGCCGCCATTTTTGGCACCGCTGTTTGTGCATCAATTGTCCACACTGTAAAAAAAATCCTCGGGTCATCTCAGGTCAGGTCACCAGACCAGGTCACGTGACCCCACCTCTCAAAAAACTTGTGGTCGTACCACATTCACAGTTTTGAGATGATCGGTTTTAGACTTTTATATATTTTTTTTAATTCGTGAAAATTTGTGGCAGATAATGACGTTTTAGTGACGTCATGCCATGTCATTTTTGGTGAAAAAATGTTAAATGTTTGAAAAATCGTATAAAATAGCGCGTTACTGCAAATTGCAAATACAAGGCGTCAAAAGAAGGGAAATAACATTGTCTTTGACATGGCTATCTCAGATTTGCAAAATTTTGGGGTTTTGACCCCAAAAATGCAAAAAACTGATTTTTGGGGAAGAATTTCCACAAAAGTTTTTTGTTTGAAGATTTTCACAAAAACGGAAGATATATTAGAGAACCGAGCATGAACGATGTTCAAACCAAATTTCAAAGCAATTTCTTTATTTTTGACTGACTTATGGCTCTCTAAGAACAAGTAACTCATGACGTCATTTTTTAAATTGCGTTTTTTTTGGCTTTTACTGACGAGATACAGACAAATAAATGCCACCACTGTATTTCGAAGACAAAACTAGTCTAGCAACATGCAATGTTTATTTAGATTAATCAATTTCAAATTTTGACCTTATTGTGACCTGACCTTGACCTGAGGACGATTATATGGTGTCAGGCTGTGAAAATGGCTGCTTTTATCGAATTATACGTGTAAAATAACCCATACAACATGTGTCGCATGGCTTTCGTAGACCTGTGACCTTGTGTGACCTGACCTTGACCTTGACCTTTGCTTACAATTTCACTTTTACTTATGCGGGAAATGCATTATACACTCTGGAGCACTTTGTGAGATAATAGTTGCAATATAAGGCTTTGGATGGAAAGTATAGCCCCAAAAACTCAAATACTTACATTTTACATTTGACCTGACCGTGACCTGACATGTGACTTTTTTTAAAAAGAATTTCGAGTTTGCATTCGATTCTTCTCGTTGAGAGCTTGCGATCGCCGCATTGCGCGTCTCGCTGCGGTTATTGGTCCGGAAGATACGAGGGGGGGGGGGTAAAATTTACCACCCCCAGCGCCGCGAGTTCGGCTGGAGACCCCAGCGCCGCGCGGGTTAACTATTGATCTGAAATCAAATTCGACATTTTAGCGATTTAATTTTTCAAGGGATTTCCATTGCTTTTTTCCGTTTCTTCCTAACTATGATAGTTACTGTGATATCTGGGGGTTTCTGGAGCGAAGTCCTAACACTTTAAAATCTGACCTTTGATGACCTCTGGTGACCTCAATATTGACTTGAGGAAAACATATCTGGAAAACCTTCGAATGTGCTTTTCAAGAGGTTTGGAAAGTTTTTTTTTCTGCGTCTTTCTAGTCCTTTTATCTTTAGAGTTAGAGGGTGGGCCCCAAGACAATCGAATCCATTGTCCTGACGATGGACCTCCATTGAAAATGCACTAGCACCCCGCCCCCGCCCCCGGGGAATCTATTGTCCTGACTTCCCGCGCCGTGCCGGGGAGGGGCGTTTAGACGCCCCCCCCCCAAGGTTTTTCAAGGATAGCAAAAAACGGCGGAGCACAGCGCCGCCGTTTTTGGCACAGCTGTTAAGGCATCAATTGCCCACATATTGTTTAAAAAAATGACCACGGGTCATCTCAGGTCAGCTCACCAGGCCAGGTCACGTGACCCCACCTCCAAAAAAGTGTGCGGTCGTACCACAGCCACAGTTTTTGGCCGATCGATTTCGTACTTACAGGATTTCATAAGAGTAATAGTACTTATAATTCGTTTATCTCGGATTTTTTTTTATATCGGTGACCTAAGGTCGGGTCAATTTCGTGACCTCCCCATTCTAAGTCTATGGGGAAATATTCAAATGCTTCCTATTCTGAGGATACGCATGATATTAGCCCACTTCCTTCTGGATCATGTTATTATAGGCCATTCTTGAAGACCCAGCTGCATTTTTGGTTCAGTGAACCCACGTGTTGAATCTATCGTCCGGATTTTTTGTTTGTTTTCGTCGTATTTTTTTTTTTAGTGTAATTTATTGTTATTGGCAATCAAGAGCTGAAACGCGGCTGCTAATTAAAAAAAGTAAATGTACATACATACTGACGTGATGAATATGATGATTAAAAGAAATAGTTCACCTTCAACATGGGTTTTGAACTGAAATAGCGGTTTTGTAGCCCGTGTTGAGAAATCCTTATCTGGAACTTTTCTTGGCTGAAAAGACTCTCCAGCCGAAGATATTTGACTTTTTGGCGAAGGAATACGGTGCATATATGATGTACCGTACCGTCTGAAAGTGCCAGCACTGCCATGGAGCATGCGCAGACCAATAACGCACACCATAAAATCAATAATTTACAACCTTCTGTCCTGAATTGGCGCGATGTAGGACCATTTTTAAAAAGAAAAAAAAGAAACTGTATTAAAAAATATAATAAAATCGTGTTCTGAAAAAATATCCGAAGGTGAACTATTTCCTTTAAGTGAATAATACATCTGAAGTGGTTTTGACGATCAGTATTTCTAAGGACATGATCGCTTAGTAAATTTTCACAGGAATGACATAGTAATGATTCTTGCTGGCATTTTGACCCCGAGTACTTCATGAGAAAGAGCATTCTGTCCCCGACCTTATCCATAAGGACAGAACACTTTACCACCCATGGACCTCAGGGTAATAGATTTTACCTCGCGGAGGTCACAGGATAAAAATACCACACGGATATTGGTATTGGAGGATTCAGAACGAGTGTTTTTTTTTGTGGGAGGGGGGGGGGGGCAAAGTTCCAAAAAGCCTTACACAATTCTGAAAACGCATCGGATTTGGCTTGCTTATGCATTGATAGCTGATTTAAAGCTAACTTACCTCAGTAAAAGTTGCTTAGATTTTCTTCTATATCAGGAAATGTGTCAATTTTGCTCCGATTTCAGGCGGTTTATGGGGGGGGGGGCAATTGCCCATTTTTTCCAACCGTAGATCCGCCACTGGATCTTGCAAAAGATCCGGGACTCTGGTGAAAATTGGGCAAATTTAGCCATTTCCTGTGGATTTATATGCATTTTCATGTTACACCAATTACTTATAATTAGGAGGTCAGAAAATATACTTCACCTTAGGTCACCGATGTAAAAATCATCCGAAATAGCAGAATTGTAGTTGTTTATGACCTGATTAAACCCTGTGAGTATCTAACTGATCGGTCAAACAATGTGGCTGCTGCACGACTTTACATTTTTTTGGAGGTGGGATCACTAGACTTGACTTAGTGACGTAACCTGAGGAGACCCGAGGTAAACAAATTTACAGGATTTGGGCAATTGATAGGCAAGCAGTTGTACCAAAAATGGCGGCGCGAAATGGCGTCGTTTTCCGCTATTTTCAAAAAACTAAGGGGGGAGGGTATCTGCCCCCACTGGCGGATTCAGGGGGCGGACATCAGGGGCAAATGCCCCCCACATAAATGTGTGTGTGGGGGGGGGGGGGCATGCAATACAATTATGCACCCCTTTCACCCCTGCACGTTTCCTGCACTGAACGTGAAAAACAATGATCTTAGGAGAAAACTTCATGAAAACGTAAGTTTTTTCTTCTCTCAAGTGATTTAATTTGAAGTTTGTATGTATCCCTTGCTTTCAATGATAGACAAAACAGCGCACCTGATGCAATTCAAGCAGCTCCGGTGATACGCGCCTCGCTGGGGGGGGGGGGGGGGGACAGAATCTGCCCCCTCCCAGATTTTCTCAATAAGTTTAAAACTGTGATAGATCAATTCTACGTCTTCTCACCAAATTTAAATGAAATTAATGTAGCATTTTGGGAGATAATAACGTTTTAATGACGTCATGTCATGCCATTTTTGGTGGAAAAACAATCAATGTTTGAAAAATCGTAAAAAATACAGTTTCAAAGCACATTGGGAATAAACAATGTCAAAAGTAAGGAAATGACATTCTCTTCTAAATGGCAATCTCGGGTTTGTGATTTTTTTTTACCCTATTTTTTTTCTCGGAAAAATGTCCACAAATAAATTTTTGTGAATTCGAAAATTGAATTTCTTAAGCTCGAATACCAAAATAAGGTGACCGGCCCAAATCCGCGGAGGAAAAAAATGGGGGTACCTTTTTGCCACAAAATGATTACCCCAAAAATGGGGGTACCTTTTTGCCCCCCCCCCCCCCCCAGTGGTTTTCCCTTAAAATAGGCCCTGTCGTAATTGAATTGAGTATTTAATTGCATCGAGCCAAAAAAAAAATGCATTTCCCTGCCTTGCAAGCATTTAATTCACGTCATGACCCTTCGTTAATATTATTACGTTAATATTATTAATTATATTACGTTATTTTCCCCAAAAATAAGTCGCTCCTCAGTGGCTCATCATTATTCCTTCCTCAGTCAACCCTCATTCACATTCCAAATTAGAGCCATCTATATATAATTCACACAGGGTTTATTTACAGAAAATTGGTGCACCGATAGTGTAAGTTAATCGTCTGATAAATGATGATTTCGAGCTTTCGCGCTGGCACACAACTACAAAACAAGAAAACATACTGTGACTGAATGACCAATTCATGGCAGGTGAGTAATCGGAATAGAGCGGCCGCCAATGACTGTGCAAAATTTAAAAACATGGTGCACGGGGATGCACAAAACTAACGGCGAGTGGAAGGTAGGACCGACAGGAGTGTGCAGACCTCGACCTTACTTGTGATGATGCGCGTGCTCGTCTTTCGCCAAATAAATTTAAACAAACAACAACAACAACAATAGTCAATTTTCAGGGTTGCTGCCCTTCAGCCTCAGTTATCAATTCGTCTCTTCTGCCCATCTTGGCTTTCTCTTGTTTCAGGAAAATAAATCAACTTCTTGACTGAGGCAGTTAATTTTCATGACTCTCCACAAAGTTACTCCAAAAATCTTCTGTCACAGCCACATGAACGTCGACCCTGTCGTGACGAGCGTCACGACAGTGGGCCGCTGCCGGGCCTCGCGGCGAGGGCCGCGGCCGCCTCCGTTCGTGCCTCTCACGGTCCAGTCCCGACTCCCCTCTCCCCCGTACGTAAGTCAGAAAAAGGTCTCCCGTTTGCTCTGTTCAGGCCTTTTAACAACTTTCCCTTTCCTACCAAAAGCTTTCACATCTTCCGCCTGGTCGGTTGCCCGATTGGCGTTTTGCGTCCACAGGCTGCCACGTATTGCGCCACGTCATTCGTCGATTGGCCGGTCTAGTTCTTTCCAGCTGCCACGAATGCTCTGGTTTCGGACACGTGGAACGCCTCCGGACACTTTTCTGCCGCTTCCATGCCCGGCCGCCGTCCGGGCGCTCGCATTCCTGGGCCGCCCTTCACCCGGTTCCGTCAAAACAAGGGGAGCCGACACCTGTTTTCGTTTTTCTCTGCAGCTGTCCCCGGCTGGCCGTGGTCCCAGGCTCCGGCGCAGACCACAGAGACGCTCGTCTCATCCACCGTCCACCACTGGATAGCTTTTGCTGCTAATTATTGAATGTTTTGACGGTGTTGCAAATTTCTGATGTTTGATTGAAAGAAAAAAATGTATCGCATTACAGCACCATGATGTGAAGTATCAACACGCGCACCGACTTGGGGGGGGGGGCAGATATCCGTCCCCTGAGGTTTTCGTAAATATTGGAAAACGTCGACACGCAGCGCCGCCAAACTTGGCGTAACTCTGGGGAACAATCACCCAAATTGTGTGCCATTTTTTATCTCGAGTCATCTCAGGTCAGGTCAACAAGTCACGTTAAGTGATCCCACCTCCAAGCAAGTTTTTGAAAGTTTGTGGTCGTGCCAAAGTGATCGACCGAGCGGTTTGAAACTCACAGGATTCATTTAGGCCATAGCCCATAAGTACCTACATTTCTTATATCTCGAATTTGTAATATCGGTGACCGAAGGTCGATTCGATTTGATAAACTTCCATTATAAGTAAATGGAGAAAATAAAAACACGTAGAAATTCACAGAAAACGCTTAAGTTTGACCAGTTTTCACCAGGTGCCTACACCATTCTTATGCCAAATGCAAAGATACAAGTCACATTTTTATTATGTGACCTCTACGAGGTCAACTCAGGTGACCCAAGAGGTTACGTGTTCTTTTGTATTCAATAACTCTTCGCCAAATGAAGGTAGAGTAATGGAGTTATCAACATTGTGCTTCGCTCGTCGAGACACGTTGATTGATGTAAGATTTGAACTTGATCTGCCTTGACCTGAGCACAGGACAGGTCAATTTTCGAATATGACCTAACTAGGTCATGATCATCCGATATACCATTCGATGTGTCTCGACAGAGAAACACAATGGTGAAAACTGTAAGTATCACTCTACCATGCGTATCTCAAAAGTTATTCCCTAAAAATAATTCCGTTATTTTGAGAATGTTTCACGTTCGATGGCCTTCCCTGAGACCCGACCCGAGATAAAATCTGATGAAGCCTGAGTGACAACAAATTGAATTATCTTTCGCACTGGCGGATCCAGCCTCTCTCCGTGGGGGGCATCTTTTTGTTGCAAAAGGTACCACCATTTCCCCCGCATATTTGGGCCGGTCGCCTTACTTTGGTATTCGAGCTAAGCAATTAACTTTTCCAAAAAAAAAAAATGTTTTTTTTCTCCGAAAAAAGTGTTTCCTATTTTAGACGGTCAAAAACACAAGATTTCGAATATTGGAGATGGCCATTTTGAAGAGAATGTCATTTATTTTCTTTTGACGTTTTTATTTGCAATTTGCTTCAAAACCCTATTTTCTACGATTGTTCAAACATTTATTGTTTTTCCGCCAAAAATGGCATGACATGGCGTCATTAAAACGTCATTATTTCCCATAATACTGCATCAATTTAATTGGACTTTAGGTGAGAAGGTGTAGAATTGATGCAGCAAAAGCTACTGAAAGTTTGACGTTGATATCTATCATAGTTTTGAAATTATTGAGAAAATCCGGGAGGGCGGGGGGGGGGGGGCTGATTCTGCCCCCCCCCCCCCCCCAGTGGAGTACGGGTTAAGTGTCACCGGGACTGCTTGAATTGCATCAGGTGCGCTGTTTTGTCTATCATTGAAAGAAAGGGATACATACAAACTTCAAATTCAATCACTCGAGAGAAGAAAACAAACTTCCGTTTTCATGAAGATTCCTCCTAAGTTTTCATGAAGATTCCTCCTAACATCATTGTTTTTCACGTTCAGTGCAGGGAACGTGCGGGGGGAGGGGGCATACTTGTATTGAATGCCCCTCTCAGATTCCTGTGGAAGGGGGGTATTTTCAGGGGGGGTATTTATCCCTGATGCTCCCTGGATCCGCCAGTGCCAGCAATAACCGCCAAGGAGAGCCTCTGCCAGACACTTACCTAATGGAATTCATTTTCCCATTCCCAAATTTGTATAAGTAATTGCGAAAGTTGTGTCATGCTGCGAAGCGGCGCGAAATTTTCCGGTTGGGGCCATGCTTGAATGGCATCAGGTGCGCTGTTTTCTCTATCATTAAAAAAAGGGAGACATACAAACTTCAAATTCAATCACTCGAAAGAAAAATACTTCCGTTTTCATGAAGTTTTCTCTTAGGATCATTGTTTTTCACGTTCAGTGCAGAGAACGCGCGGGGGGGTACTTGTATTGAATGCCCCTCTCAGTGGAGGGGGGAGGCATTTGTCGCTGATGCCCCCTGGTCCATCCAGTACCAGCAATTATCGCCAAGGAAAGCCTCTCCCAGACACTTACCTAATGGAATTCATTTTCCCATTTCCCAAATTTGCATAAGCTATTGCGAAAGTTGTGTCATGCCGCGAAGCGGCGCGAAATTTTCCGTTTTTCTACTGTGAATAGCTGGATTTTGACTGCTCAAAGACGATTTTACGATCAATTGGGAACGCGCGGGGGGGGGGGGGGGCATACTTGTATTGAATGCCCCACTCCCAGATTCCTGCGGGGGGGGGGGGGGGGGGGATTTGCCCCTGATGCCCCCCACCTGGATCCGCCAGTAATCTTTCGGACGTTTTTCTTCGCGCGTCGCTATACTCTTTTTGTTCTCGAGATATAGACGGGTTTTGGTAAGGACACCCATTTATGGCGTAACTTTTACCTTTGTTGTCCTCTGGTGACCTCAATGACCTAAATGACCTGACCTAAAATGATGACTTAGTACTTCCATAAGACCATGTTTGTTTCGAGCTATCTAACTTGTTTCTGTTTGTCGCTATACGTTGCATGACTTTTGAAATCTTGTAGGGGCGGGTATCCATCCCCCCCCGTCGGTTCGAACTTGGTGCGAACCCCGTCTGTGCGTGGGTTAACCATTTTAGATGCACGCACAAGGCACCTTGAAGGTCCCAGAAGCAACACAATCAATAAGAGGCAACGCGGAACGTCTGGCCCTCAACATTTTACGTTGTCCCGATTCCTCACGTTTGTGACATTACATTGGAAACACATAAATTCGAGGTAATTCAGTCAGTAATGTGTAGACTATGGAGTGTGGAGGCGCTTTACGTGAAACGATCCGTCGTAAGTTTGGAAAGACGGTCGGAGGGGGGGGGGGGGGGGCAAGCTGACATGTCCCAAACCGCCCGAATTCCCCCAAAATTTGACATATTTTCTGATTTAAAAAGAAATTAACCCGCGCCCCGCTGGGGTATTCGGTCGAACACGCTGAGGACGGGGGGTGGGGGGGGGGGGGGGGTCAGATTCTGCCCCCTCGTTATATTCCGAACCAATAACCGCAGCGAGACGCGCAAGGCCGTAATCGAAAGCTCTCAATGAGCCGCATCTAACGCTTACGAGATATTTTCAAAATAAGGTCACATCTCAGGACACGGCCAGGTCAAAAGTCAAAATTAAGGTATTTTAGTTTTTGGGCCATACTTTCCATTCAAAGCCTTAGATTGAGACTATTATCGCACAAAGTACTCTCAAAGATATAATGCATCTCCCGCATTATAAACAAAAGTGAAATTGTAAGCAAAGGTCAAGGTCAATCAGGTCACAAAAGGTCACTTTTGGCAAGAGGTCTACGAAGGTTATTTTACACGAAAATTTGATAGTAGCAGCCATTTTCACAACCTGACACCATATATGGTCAAGGTCAGGTCACATAAGGTCAAAATTTGAAATTGATTAATCTAAATAAAAAAGGCATGTCTCTAGACGAGTTTTGTCTCAGAAAAACAGTGGTGTCATTTATGTGTCTGCATCTGGTCAATAAAAGCCAAGAAAACGTAACTTAAAAAAATGACGTCATGAGTTACGAAAATTTACGAAAAAAAAAACTTACGGAAAACTTACGGAGCCATAAGTCAATTAAGATATTGCTTTGCAATTTGGTTTGGGTATCGTCCATACCTGGTTCACTCAGATATATTCCGTTGTTCATATCTTAAAGAAAACAAAATGTGAGAAGTCTTCTGGAAAAATGTATATTTTTATTTTTAGGAGTCAAAAACCCAAACTTTCGCAAATCTGAGATAGTAGTTTTGAAAAAAATTGTAATTTCCTTTCTTTTGACGTTTTTCATTTACAATCTGCTTCAAAACTCGATTTTCTACGATTTGTCAAACATTTATCTTTTTTTAACCAAAAATTGCGTGACATGACGTCATTAAAACGTCATGATCTCCCAAAGCACTACATCAATTTCATTGAACTTTTGTGAAAAGACGTAGAATTAATGCAACATACATACTGTAAGTTTACGTTGATACCTATCATAGGAGTTGGGCTAAGGGGCCGAGGCTTTCTTCCATTGGGCCGAGGGGCCCTTCGGGCCCTTCGACCCAATTGGGAAGCACGTGCCCCCTGTGCCCCCCCCCCCCTGGCTGCGCCCCTGTCGGCAACGGTTTTTGGCGGTTTTGATCCAATTTGGTCCACTTAGAGTGGACCAACTTGTATAAAATCCAAAACGGCACCGTTTTGGACCACGCCGGATCGAATGGTGAAAAAATCGCCTAGATCTGGCCCATAGCTTCAAAGCATGGGCTCGTCGGTAAATTTGCACTAATAGTTTTGGTCCAATTTTGTGCATTTAAAGTGGACTAAACTGTATAAAATCCATATCGGCACCGTTTCAGACCACTCTGAATCGAATGGTGAAGAAATGTCCCTGATCGGTCCAGTAGTTTCGGAGCATGGGCTCGTCTGCTAATCGGGTCGTTTTTTTTAGACCCTCCCGTATCTGCGGAATTTTCTTGACGTTTCATCCGGGATCTGCGTGATGTGCCAGTGTAGCTCACCAAATGCATTTGCTATGGGTGCGGCTAATTATCGATTGGGACATTGCGATTTTTCAACGCTACACAACAGCTGAGAGGCGCGCGCTATTTGGCTCGGGGCGCCTCCGCGCGGAGAAACGGGATGCGATCCGAGCCGCGGATGCGGCCGGTGCCGCGTGCAATGAAATCTTCACCCTGTACGCCGTACAGTGGCGGCGGAAGAGGGGGGGGGGGGGGGGGGGGCAGGGGGCAGTTGCCCCCCCCCCCAACTTAGCCGAGGGGCGCTTTGTGTTTGGCAGGGGCTGCTGGTCTGATATTGGGCGCTCTGGCCGCCTGAGAAGGGGCGCTCTGGCCGCCTGAGAGGGGCGCTCTGGTCGCCTGAGAGCGGCGCTCTGGCAGTCTGAGAGGGGGCGCTCTGGCCGCCTGAGAGGGGGAGCTCTGGCCGCCTGGGAGGGGGCGCTCTGGTCGCCTGAGAGGGGCGCTCTGGCCGTCGGAGAGGGGGCACTCTAGCCGCCTGAGCGGGGGCGCTCTGGCCGCTCTGGCCGCCTGAGAGGTGGCGCTCTGGCCGCCTGAGAGGAAGCGCTCTGGACGCTAGCGAGGGGGCGCTCTGGCCGTCTGAGAGTGGGCTTTCTGGCGGCCTGAGAGGGGGCGCTCTGGCCGCCTAAGTGGCTGCCTGAGAAAGGCGCTCTGTCCGCCTGTGTTTCAAAGTCTCAGCTTACATGGATTTGAAAGGAAATAGTATCCGTTCACGAAAACACATGCTAATTTGGATGAAGCAATATGCCAAATGTTAATATTTGATACACAAAAGCGTATACTTCAACAGACCATAATTTAGCAGACTTGTAAATCGTGAGGTAGAAGCAAGGTCGATTGAAACCCTGACGGATCTTTATATAAAACTATATTATTTAATGATCGGCAAGGCAAGAAAACATTTCCTTTCGTTAGACAAAACGGTTGTTACCGACCGGGCGCGAAGCGCCCGTGAGGTTTCTCGTCAACTTACTAGACAAATTTACATTTGACCCGGTCCGACCCGGTCCGACCCTGCCCGAACCGGCCCGACCCGGCCCGACTCGGCCTGACCCGGCCCGTTCCGGCCATACAGACGTTTTCGGAAGCTAATAACTTTGCAACCACTGCTCCGATTGTAATTGGTTTTCACCATTCGATAGGTCCATCAAATACATTTTATTTGTGGTATAGTGCGTTCTGATAGAGGTGGTACCACGGCGCGTGGCAGTTGGCACACACGAACGTCGAAATGAGAAGAAAAAAAACTTGCAAAAATGATTCTTGATCAAAAATGGCTGTATTATTACCGAGCAGGCGCGAAACGCACGTGAGGTTTCTCGTCAACTTACTAGACAAATTTACATTTGACCCGGCCCCGCCCGGCCCGACCCTGCCCGAACCGGCCCGACCCGGCCTGATCCGGCCCGTCCCGGCCATACAGACGTTTTTTGGAAGCTAATAACTTTGCAACCGCTGCTCCGATTGCAATTGGGTTTCCACCATGGGAATTGGGATAGGTGCATCAAATCAATTTTGTTTTTGTATGGTGCGTTCTGATGGAGTTGGTACCACAGCGTGTGGCAGTTGGCACACGCGAACGTCGAAATGAACAAAAAATCTTGCAAAAATGATTCTTGATCAAAAATGGCTGTAAGCATTAATTTATACGCTGAAGCATGCAGCGTGTGACCTGTCCCTATGACCTTATGAAATTATTTAAGTTTGAAACTGATCGTTCAAGAACTGTGGCTGTGGTACGACAGCAACGTTTTGAAGGTGGGGTCACGTGACCTGGCCTAGTGACCTGACCTGAGATGACTCGAGGTCAAGAATTTCAAACAATGTGGGTAATTGATGCTCAAACACCTGTGCAAAAAAAAAATGGCGGCGCTACGCGCCGTCGTTTTCCGCTATCCTTGAGAAACCTTAGGGGGGCGTCTAAACGTCCCCCGGCACGGCACGGGATAAGTCAGTAAAAAATAAAGATATTGCTTTGAAATTTGGTTTCGATATCTTCCATATCTGGTTCTCTAATGCATATTCCGATTTTTAATATCTCCAATATTTTGATTTTGTGGAAATATCCCCCCCCCCCCCCAACAAAAAAAAAATTAGGGTTAAGAAAATAAAATGTCACAAATCCGAGATAACCATTTCAACGCAAATGTAATTCCCTTTCTTCAGACCTTTTGTATTTGCAATTTTCATCAAACCTCGATTGTCTACGGTTTTTTAAACATGTATCGTTTTTCCACAACAAATGACACGACGGCATTAAAACGTCATTATCTCCCACAGTGTTACATCAATGTCATTAATTATTTTGTTTATAAGACGTATAATTGATGTAGCATAAAGTACTGTAAGTTTTAGGTCAATATCATGCCAACATAAAAATTAAGTTGTATTAAATTGTTCATGATCTCCTTTCTCAAATCCGCCAAAAGGGAGTACGTCCTGAGCGGAGAGCTCAGTCGGCATGAGGAGGCCATCGGTCGGCTCGAGTGGCTCTTGCCAGGTCTGAGCGGGCCCCAGGCTGGTCGTAGAGGGCCATTGTCTAGGCCGGAAATAACCCGGCAGTCTGAGAGGGGCCTCAGTTGGTTTAATACAGTATTTTCCAGGCCTTAGAGCCTTAGACTCCTTGTCGTTCTGAAATGACTTTTGTCATGCTTGAGAGGGCCTGTCTGAAAGGTCTGTTTACCAGTTTGAAAGGATTCTTAACCCTCGCCCTACGGGAGCTTTTTTCACCTTCGCCCTACGGGGGGGGGGGGGGGCTGACAGGCCCCCCTGTTAACTTCCAAACCAAGCAACTTAGAGCAATGCGGTAAGAACCAGCATGTTTCCTGTCATGGGAGGAATCTAACAGTATGCGACTTTTAGGTTTCAGGTCAACGGGTCACCTTCCAGGTCAAGTGAATGACCTCGGATTTACCACGTCCAGAACAGCGATTTTGCTCTTCAGAAAACCTCAAAATGATAAATTGATAAATGTAAATAAAAGGCATGTTCCTAGACCAGTTTTGGCTTAGAAATACAGAAAAGGTAATTATTTGTTCGTATCTTGTCAAAAAACGTCAAAAAAGTATTAAAAAAATGACGTCATCAGTTTCTTACACTTAGGGAGCCATTACTCAGTCAAAAATTAAGACATTGCTTTGCAATTTGGTATGGGTATTGTCCATACTCAGTTCTCTCACATATATTCCGGTTTTTCTAAAATCTTTGAAAGATTTTGTTGGGAATTTTCCAAAAACGATCATTTTTTTTCATTTTAGGGGTCAAAAACCCAAAGTTTTGAAAATCAGAGATTGCCATTTTAAATAGAATGCCGTTTTGTATCTTTGGTGAATTCCGTTTGCAATTTCCTTTAAAACTCTGTTTTCTACCATTTTTCAAATATTTATCGTTTTTACACCAACAAGACGTCATCAAAACATGATTATCTCCCAAAATACTTAAGAAATTTGAAGTAAATGTTTACAGCATACGTATAATTGTTGTAAACTCAGCTACCAAAAATTTCAGCAAGATGCGCTACATGTGTAAAAAGTTATTCAAGAAAAACCTCAGGGGGTGGCTGTCAGGCCCCCCCCCCGTAGGACGAGGGTTAATCGTCCATGGGGAGCGCTTTTCCGGCCTAAGAGAGCCCTAAGTCCCTAAGAGAGGACCCTTCGTTTCTTTGAGAGGATCATCGGTCGACCAGAGATGACCACCGTCTGATCTGAGAGGGCCTTCCGTACGCTTGTCTAAGAGGGCCATTGTCAGACCTAAGAGGGCCCTGTGCAAGCCTGTGAAAGCTCTCGGTCATTCTGGAGAGCCCTTAAACGGGCTGAGAGAGCCATTGGTCGGTCGGAAGCAGTCTTGCAGACTCGGAGTCGTAATCTGAGTCTATTGGAGTATATAATTTTTGCCGGAGTCGGAGTAAGTTCAATTTTGCCGACTCCGTCTGGCATGTGAAAATTATGTATGAGGAACGTGTTTGTCAGATGCATTCTTAATTGGCCACCGATGGCGATAATTTAACATTTAACGGCTTCAAAATTGTGTTGCTGTCCTTAAAAAAATGTTATGACCAGTCAGTGTTTACCTATCAATTTCAGTTAACTAGTAATTTTTCCAATTTTATGGTCTGAAACAAGGAAATTGGAGAAGAAAACAATGGGTATTTTTCCCTGTATGAAACGGACAAAATAGTTCCACATTTGTAATAATTGTAATAGTTTTATAATATATATATTATATAATAATTATACACTACATATACATTATACATATATATATATATATATATATATATATATATATATATATATATATATATATATATATATATATATATATAGTATTGGACGTTTAGTTTCAACTTGAGCATTCGGCCGTTGCCCCCCCCCCAACCGATTTAATAAAGTTCCACCACTGCTGGCTCCATTTACTTGCGACGTCATAACACCCTGGCTCACTAGCGGTCCCTGGCGGCCAACTGCTGCATCAACTCCAGCTGATAATGCTAGTCTCTAGATTGCGAACCACCCGGGGATCGAGAAATGAAAGACGAAAATATTCCAAGGCTGACCTTAAAACAAGTCGACTATCATTACCAGTTGGGTAAAGAAAGACGACGCTGTCGGTTTAGAGGCCCTATTCAAATACACATGTGCCTTATTTTTTACAGATGCCAAAATCAAACTCTAATGTCTTTTTGATTAGATCATTGTGGTTGTTTTAACTGTTACCATACTTAATGTCAATGCCAAGCCATCAAAATGGCTATCTCAACTCAAATATAATGTTAAGGTGGGATAGTCCCTTTAACCCTCGCCCTACGGGAGTTTTTTCACCTTCGCCCTACGGGGGGGGGCTGACAGGCCCCCCTGTTAACTTCCAAACCAAGCAACTTAGAGCAATGCGGTAAGAACCAGCATGTTGCCTGTCATAAGAGGAATCTAACAGTATGCGATATTTAGGTTTCAGAGCAACGGGTGACCTTCCAGGTCAAGTGAATGACCTCGGATTTACCACGTCCAGAACAGCGATTTTGCTCTTAGAAAACCTCAAAACTAGAAATAGATAAATGTAAATAAAAAGGCATGTTTCTAGACCAGTTTTGGCTCAGAAATACAGAAAAGGTAATTATTTGTTCGTATCTCTGAAAAAAGTTTTTTTTTCTCTTCAAAATGACGTCATCAGTTTCTTACACTTAGGGAGCCATCACTCAGTCAAAAATAAAGATATTGCTTTGAAATGTGTTATGGGTATTGTTCATACTCAGTTCTCTCACATATATTCCGGCTTTTGTAACATCTTTGAAAATTTTGTTTTTGTGAGGATTTTCCCCCAAAAATCCGTTTTTTTTTTATTTTAGGGGTCAAAAACCCAAAATTTTGACAATCCGATATTGCCCTTTTAAAGACAATGCCATTTTGTATCTTTGGTGAATTGCGTTTGCAATTTGCTGTAAAACTCTGTTTTTTACGATTTTTTGTTACCAACATGTTTGTTTTACGATCATTTTGTTACCAACATGGCGTCATCGAAACATGATTATCTCCGAAACTCCTTAACCAATTTTAATTAAATTTTAACGGCTTACGTATAATGGTTATAAACTCAGATACCAACAATTTCAGCAACATGCACCGCATGTGTAAAAAGTTTATCAAGAAAAACCTCAGGAGGGGGCCTGTAAGGCCCCCTCCTGAGGTTTAACCCCCGTAGGGCGAGGGTTAAACGAGCATTTGGTGGCTGCCAGACACGCAATCTCTCACACACAACCGCGACCTAAACAGCTTTGGCAGATGCCGGTCCCGCCCACAGCAGCTTTGCCCCCACCACTAACAGTTGGTAGCACTCGGGCGTTTGGGCGTTAAAAACCTACTACACCATAGGGTTCCCATGTTAAATCGATGATTTTCAGACGAGGCTGGCTCGTAACCTATTGTACATATTTTAAATCCAACTTCTGGAACACAGCTACAAGCCTTAGCTACAACGTTTCTATTTGTTATTCTTCGATATTCCGGGCGTAAAGGGGATATATGGGCTTGGTGGTTAAAAATGTCGGAACAACCGCTGACCGCTTCCAAATGCTACTACAGTACTGAAATATACACTACTTCGACTACTACTTCGTAGTATAATTTAGGACGCGTGTACTTCGAGTCAAAGGTACATTTATCTTATACTGCCTTTCTGCTTAAATCGAGTTAATACTAGTTTTACACCAAAAATGCCTCCTGATTAAATCGACTCGGATCTGAGTCGCTTTTGACGTGATTTACACATAACGGCTGTGCAGTTTTTGTTGCGTTGTGAGTAGTTTTGACGTGATTTACACATAACGGCTGTGCAGTGTATGTCGCGTTGTGAGTAGTTTTGACGTGATTTACACATAACGGCTGTGCAGTGTATGCCGCGTTGTGAGTAGTTTTGACGTGATTTACACATAACGGATGTGCAGTGCATGTCGCGTTGTGAGTAGTTTTGACGTGATTTACACATAACGGATGTGCAGTGTATGTCGCGTTGTGAGTAGTTTTGACGTGATTTACACATAACGGCTGTGCAGTTTATGTCGCGTTGTGAGTAGTTTTGACGTGATTTACACATAACGGCTGTGCAGTGTATGTCGCGTTGTGAGTAGTTTTGACGTGATTTACACATAACACTTCTACATGTATCAGCAGCATAACGATTGTTGCAGATTCAATAGCAAAATAAAGGAAACGCTAGTAGAATAACGCAAACAAATAGCATTCGTCCGTCTTCCGGAGGCAGCGATACCTACTGAATTGACTTTTGAATCATCACACGTTTTGGCCACGGGCTGAACCGACACATACATGCACTCATAAATTCGTCTAAAGAAACCCCTGAACGGTCGATAGAGCATACGAAAGTCATGTTAAAGCCATACGGAGAAGTAATACGCTTAAGAGTAGCGTAAAAAGGACGCAGCATCACATATCTCTAACCTCTTCCAATGTCTTTCTGGACTAGAATGGAGTTCATGCTCCCATCACTGGCGACGCAGAACATCATATGTGTACGACATAAGAACAAAGTCTAACGTCATTCTTGACTAGATTCCATGCAAATTGAACCAATGAAGTGGAGAAACATTGGATGACATGCATAGTTAAGCGCATTGGTGAAACATGCACAGCATATCATTTGTACATTGCCGTAGTTTTTCGGCCAAAGTTTGCTCGCCGACGCTTAAGTGCATATTTCATCTAAACTAACTGTACACATGCAATTTACGCTATATTTACAAAACAGGTTATGATCCCATAACCGGAAGTGATACAGGCATCGAAGTAACAGCAATGTCAGGTATTTGGCAGGTACTTCTGGCGTCTTCGACACATCATCTTCATGACAGCATACTACATACGGGATGGGATTTCGGGATGACCGGCAGACGAACCGCCCGGTCTGTGTACTCGGGCGATCCGGACATCCACGGCTTTGTCCATAAGTCTGAGAATAGGCAAAAATGAATCGTCAAAATCACGGTATAAAACTTATTAGCCATTGAATTCATAAGACAACTTATAAGCATCAACTTGTATTCAAGACATCGGAACAAAATACAAACTGCTGCTAAACGCACCGTAAATATTTACACGATTTTGTCCACTGTCCACTGACTAGAAATGAGGGACTAGGGTCTAGGGCCGATGGTGCAGTGGGAGGGTCCAGGACAGGGCTCAAGGACAGGGGTCCAGTGGCAAGGAATGAGGGATGAGGGAGGGGGGGGGGGGGGGGTCAGTGACCAGGAATGAGGGATGAGGGTCAAAAGATGAAGGTCCAGGGGAAGGGCTCAGGGACGAGAGACGAGGGTCGAGGTACGAGGACCCAGCGACGGGGGTCCAAGGTAGAGGGTCCAGCGACAAGGGATCAGGGACGAGGGTCGGGATCAGGACTGAGGGGCGAAGATCCAGTGACCAAGAATGAGGGACGAAGGTCCAGTGACTAGGAATGAGAGACAAAGGTCCAGTGACCAGGAATGAGGGACTAGGGGGAGGGTCCAGGGACAAGGGCTAGGACGAAGGTCCAGGGACAAGGGTCCAGTGGCCAGGAAAGAGGGACGAAGGTCCAGGGAGGAGGAACTGTGGACGAGGGTCAAAGGACAAGGGATCGGGGACAAGGGTTCAGTGACCAGGAATGAGGGACGAGGGTCCAAGGACGAGGATACAGGGACAAGGGCTCAGGGACGAGGGTCCAGGGAGAAGGGCTTAATGACGAGGAGACGAGGATCCAGGGACGAGGGTCCAGTGACGGTGGTCCAGGGACAAGCGCTCAAGGACGAGTATCCAGGGACGAGAGTCCAGGGAGAAGGGTACAGTGACCAGGAATGAGGGATTAGGGTCCAGGGACGAGGATTCATTGACCAGGAATGAGGGACGAGGGTCTGTGGACGAGGGCTCAGGGAAGAGGGTGCAGGGGTGTGGGTCAAGGGATGATGGTCCATGGAAAAGGGATAAAGGACGAGAATCCAGCGACGATGGACCAGGGACGGGGTCCAGTGACCAGGAATGAGGGACGAGGGTCCATGGATGAGGGTTCGTAGATGAGGGCTCAGGGACGAGGGTCCAGGGTCCAGAGACAAGGGCTCAGGGATAAGGCTCCAAGGGCTCAGGGATAAGGATCCAAGGGCAATGGTCCAGTGAACAGGAATGTGGGACGAGAGTCTAGGGACGAAGGTCCAGGCTCAGGGATAAGGATACAGGAACGAGGATCCAGGGACGGGGTCCAGTGACAAGGGCTCAGGGACGAGGGCCAAGGGAGAAGTGCTCAAGAATGAGGGTCCAGTGACGGGGGGCAAGGGAAGAGGGACAATGGCTCAGAGATGAGGATCCAGGGACGAGAGTCCAGCAACAAGGGCTCAGGGACGAGGATTCAGGGATAAGGGTCAAGGGAGAAGGGCTCAAGGATGAGGATCCAGGGACGAAGGTTCAGTGACCAGGAATGTGGGACGAGAGTCTAGGGACCTGGGATAAGGGATGAGGGTCCAGGGACAAGGGATCAGGGATAAGGATCCAAGGACAATGATTCAGTGACCAGGAATGTGGGACGAGAGTCTATGGACGAGGGTCCAGGGGTGAGGGTAAGGGATGAGGGTCTAGGACAGGGGCTCAGTAATAGGGATCCAGGTACGAGGATCCAGGGACGGGGGTCCAGCGACAAGGGCTCAGGGACGAGGGTCAAGGGAGAAGGGCCCAAGGATGAGGATCCAGGGACGAGGGTCCAGTGACGGAGGTCGAGGGAAGAGGGCCCAGGGACAAGGGATCAGGGACGATGATCCAGGGACGAGAGTCCAGGGAGAAGGGTATAGTGACCAGGAATGAGGGACGAGAGTCTGGGGACGAGGGTCCAAGGGCGAGGGTCAAGGGATGGGGTCCAGTGACAAGGGCTCAGGGACGGGGGCCCAGTGACAAGGGCTCAGGGACGAGGATCCAGTGACCAGGAATGTGGGAAGAGAGTCTAGGCAAAATAAATGACGACCAATAATCTACGAAAGCCATGCAATCCACCCACCTTCAGTCCTCCAGATTTTGCATCCAGCGCTACCCTCTTCTTTCCCCCTTCCCCACCAACACACTCCCGTCACGACCACCGCCGACGCGGAACTGGGGGGCTGGGCCGGTGTCCGGACACATTGGCGAATGCTATTTTGCCGAATGTCATTTTGGCGAATGCATATTGTCGAAGGACACTTTGACACATTCCTGGCGTCTTTTTGTCGAAATGTGAATATGCCGAAAGCAAGATGGCGAATGCCTTTTTGTCGAAATGCCTTTTTGCCGAAGTGTCATTTTGTCGAAATGTCTTTTTGCCGACATGTCATTTTGTCGAAATGTCATTTTGCCGAAATGTGAAAAAATCGAAATGCTTTTTGCCGAATGACATTTTGCCGACATGTGAAAAGATCGAAATATTTTTTTGCCGAAATGTGATTTTGCCGACATGTGAAAAAGTAGAAATGTCTTTTTGCCGAATGTCATTTTGCCGACATGTGAAAAGATCGAAATGTCTTTTTGCCGAAATGTCATTTTGTCGACATGTGAAAAAGCCGAAATGTCATTTTGCCGAATGTTATTTTGTCGACGTGTGAAAAGGTCGAAATACCTCTTTGCCGAAATGTCATTTTGTCGACATGTGAAAAAGTCGAAATGCCTTTTTGCCGAATGTCATTTTGTCGACATGTGAAAAGGTCGAAATGCCTTTTTTGCCGAGCACATCCTTCTCGACTGCCCCTCCCTTGCTCCTGCGGTTTTGCACCATCCACCAGGTATTAGAGGAGGCATTAGAGGTGACACAAGTTCTCGGCAGGTTTTATAGCCATTCTGCTGCTTTTTGAAGGTCAATTAGCGGACAAAAAATACTTGGTGATCTAAATCCTCTGTATCCGAATGGGGAGGGGCGATTCCCCCCCCCCCCCCGCCTAGGCTGTGCCCCTGCCTTCTACCTCCAGGAGCTCCCCGGCTTCAGTTCCCGCTCAGCGGGAACCAAACATCCAATCAGATATCAGTGCGCGCGCAGTTTTTTTTCGCGTTCGCGCCCGCATGACACCAACACTGACCTGGACGGCCGGAAGCGAGTAGCGACACGACGGGCGCAGAGTTCAGACCGTATTGAGAGCAGTGAGGAGTGAGGTTGTATCATGGAGTGGGTGCATGGCACTAAACGACGGCGTTTGGCGCACCGTGGTTTCTTGTATACGGAAGACAAGAGGAGTTGGGACGACAAGGTGTACATGAGATGCAGCGCCCGAGTGCGTCTGAGTTGTAAAGGGCGTGCGCATGGCACCAAAGGCATTCGGCAAAAATAACATTCGGACATTTCACATGTCGATAAAATGACATTCGGCAAAAAGTCATTTCGACTTTTTCACATGTCGAGAAAATGACATTTCGGCAAAAAAGCATTTCGACCTTTTCACAGGTCGACAAAGTAATATTCGGCAAAATGACATTTCGGCTTTTTCACATGTCGGCAAAATCACATTTCGGCAAAAAAACATTTCGATCTTTTCACATGTCGGCAAAATGACATTCGGCAAAAAGACATTTCGACCTTTTCACATGTCGGCAAAATCACATTTCGACCTTTTCACATGTCTGCAAAAAGACATTTCGACAAAATGACATGTCGGCAAAAAGGCATTTCGACAAAAAGGCATTCGCCATTTGGTTTTCGGCATATCCACATGTCGTCAAAAAGACATGTCGTCAAAGTGTCCTTCGACAATATGCATTCGCCAAAATGACATTCGGCAAAATAATATTCGCCAATGTGTCCTGTAACCGGCTGGGCCGGCTGGGGCCAGGCGCCAGCCGCGAACCTTCGATGTTTTTTTTTTTGTTTTTCTTCCCCGGACCGGCCTATAGCCATTTTCCGGGTTGGGGAAATTACCTCTGGCAATTTGCCAGGCAAAGAATTACGTTAACCGGTTTATGTGGACCCGGAGCAAACTAGGGAGTAGGGTAGCTATTTTACGCTACTAATTACGTTAACCGGTTTATGTGAACCCGGAGAGTTTGTTGTTCAAAGTAAATATAATATCTAACATTACGTTAAGTATTTCGTTCAAGGTCAAATATAATATATCTAGCATTACGTTAAGTATTTCGTTCAAGGTCAAAAATAAGTAAAACACGAGACACACATACATTCATATTGTATTACATACACTCAATACACTTGCACACAGTGTCAGTGTTGATGGAACCGGGGGTGCCATCATTGCAACAACGGGAGACTGTTGCCAGTCTCCCTGGCTCCGGCGCCTCGGCGAGACCTGGTTGTGGGGTGTATTTAGCAGGGAGAAAAGTTCTGAATAATAAAAAAAAAAACAGCGTCTAAGGCAAAGAGGAAAAAACCTGCGCGGAGGGCCAAAAATGCGCAAGGCCAAAAACCCCTGTTATATTTGATTAGCTAAACGTGTTTGGTAGAGATAATATAAGAGGAGACCTATCAATTCAGGGTAACTATCACCTAACAGTGTTTGAAGATTTAATGTGATGCGATTTTGTTGTGTGTAATTAATCATGTTCTGTCGTTTATCGTTGTGTACTGGGCAAGTAATAAGTAAGTGTTTGATTGTGTAGCGCGGATAACCTGGGCAATGTTGGCAATTTGGTGGCGGGAGATTCTCCATAATATAATAATGAGTAATTTTTGTATGACCGAGACGGAGGCGCGCCAATATCACCTTCTCTCTACAATTCTGGTGACTAGATATAAAATGTTGGACTTTTGGCTTGATTGGATAAAGATGCAAATGCGGAGCAGCGTCCCACTCGCGCTGGCGCAGTATGCTAAGTT
The DNA here is from genome assembly GCA_036785665.1 of Chirona hameri. Taxonomy (NCBI): domain Eukaryota; kingdom Metazoa; phylum Arthropoda; class Thecostraca; order Balanomorpha; family Balanidae; genus Chirona; species Chirona hameri. The sequence continues at coordinate 33,031 of JAXIVJ010005691.1, forward strand.
GAGAATTAATATAATTTAACACGTCTGATGCAGGGCTTGGAAGATGGTTTACTGAAGGTAATTCTAGGCTCAATTTCGCAAGTCTGTCGGCTTCCTCGTTTCCCGGGATACCGGCGTGTCCTGGGATCCAGAGGAATTTAATACTATTGTTTTTACTGTTTAAATACTTGATTAGCTGTCTGATTTTAAATACTATCGGGTTTCTACAGTCACTAATCGAGGAAATGGCCGTGAGCGAGGCGGACGAGTCTGTGCAAATGACTACTTCCTTAAGTTTTTCTTTTCTGACATATATTAAGCTAATAAAATGGATGACAATTCCGCTGTGTATACGCTATTTATGTCCGGAAGTCTAAAGTTGTTGCTAGCTGTGTTTGTGAAGTATGCACCACCGGTTCGGCCGTCGCCTCGAGAGCCGTCTGTGTATATGTATGTGTATGTGTTGTGTTGTGTTGTGCTTTGTGTTCGTGGAAGAGTGTGTGTGTCTCTGCCGCCTTGACTGTGTTTTTGTTGTGTGTGAAGAGGCGGTGTGTGTCTGGTGCTGTGTCGAGCCAGTGAGGTGTGAGTGGTGGCGTTGGCATTGTAGTGATGTGTGGAATGTTGAATAGTGCGAGTGTTTGTCTGATTCTGTGACTGATGAGTGGGTGTCGTTTTTGTAGTAGTGTTTGTCGTCTTGTGGGTGCGGGGTGGTTTAAGATGTGGAATGTTGGGCGTGTGGGGTGTGAACTTGCTCTGGCGTAGTATCTGAGTAGTGTGTATTTGCGTCGGCGGCAGAGTGTGGGGATGTTTGTGTCGATGTGTAAGTTTGTGGTGTTGGTGGTGCGACAGGCCCCAGTCACGATCCGCAAGGCAGTGTTCTGGACAGTTTGCAGTTTTTTTTATTTGTTTAGAACATATATCGTCAAATAAGAATGCGTTATAGTCCAGGACTGGACGTATTAGGGAAGTATATAACTGGAGGAGAGTGGAACGATCTGCGCCCCACTCTCGTCCAGCCAATTACTTCATAATATTAATTCGCCGCGTACATCTCTGCACTAAATCATTAAAGTGTGGAATGAACGAGAGACGAGTGTCTAACGTTATTCCCAGGTACTTGAATGATTTGACGAAAGGGATATTTTGATTGTTATATTTTAATGGAATGTATGGTTCCACATATGCAGGTTTTTTCGAAAAAATGAGGGATGCCGATTTACTTGGTGAAATTTCCAGACCCCATAGGTCGCACCATACCTTTATATCAATAAGTACTAGTTGTAAAATTTTACTGGCTTGATCGACGCTGGGGTGGGAGAACCACACCGCTAGATCATCAGCACACATTGCAAATTGGAGACCTTTGTCGATCTTATTAATATTACTGAAAATGTCATTAATCATTATTAAAAATAGGGTTGGGGAGAGGACCGATCCCTGTGGGACACCTGTGTCCTGATTTTGATTTGTAGAATATGTGTTGCCGCACCTTACATTAAAAGTTCTGTTGTCTAAAGAGTTTTTGATAAATTTGGCGAGTCTTCCTCGGACTCCGGCCTTTACTAAACCTACGGACCTTTACTAAAGAGCAGTCTTATTGACTCTGTCAAACGCAGCTCTCAAATCAAGGAAGAGGGCAACTGTAACCTCTCTCTCTCTCGAAAGCCGCGCTGGACAGAGTCGATAAGACCAACTAAATTGTCCGCAGTGGAGCGACCAGGTCGAAAACCACTTTGGTGTGGGGAAAGTAAATTGTTTGATTCAATGTATGTCCTGATACGTCCGTTAACCATGCGTTCGAATAGTTTACATGCACAACTAGTTAGCGAAATAGGGCGATAGCTAGCGGGAGAAGATTTAGGTTTGCGAGGTTTAAGTATAGGAATTAGCGTGCTACTATGCCAAGATTCAGGGAAACTGCCATCAAACCACATGGTATTGAAGGCTGCTAGCAAGTTAGTAAGACCAGTCTCTGTCAAGTTTTTGAAGAAGGAGTAGTCAATTTGATCTGGACCTACAGAAGTTTTACCACATTTACCACTAGCGTATGTTAACTCTGAGTTAGTGAAAAGAGAGTTATAGATTTCTACGTTGTCAGAGTCAAAGTTAAGAGATTGAAATTGATTGTTAAGCTGGTTAGTGAAGGTTGGTGTACATTGTTGTGTCGATGATATGTTAGCGTAGTGTTGAGCAAATTGTGTTGCCACCTCTAGGGGAAGCGTGTAAGATGTGTTGTGTAGTTGAAAGTGTGGGATTTTGTATGACGGTGGTCTTTTATTTGAAATGATTTCATTAATGTCCAAATTTTTGAAAGGGAGGCAAATCGATTAAAGGTAGATGAGAATTACTGCCAATATTCTTTTTTTGCTTTGTCAATGATTATTTTAGCCAGAGAGCGGGTCCTCCGTACTTCGTGTTCGTTTTCTGCAGTTATACAAGCTTGAAATTTCCGAAATGCTCTTTTCCGGAGGGCAACAGCTCTCTGACATTCTGTGTTCCACCACGGGGCAGTGCGCTGCCTCGGGTGGTGTTGTGTGTGTGTGCGTGTGTGTGGAATGTGTTGGTGAGCTGATGCGAGAATAGTGTTTAAAAATGTGTTAATGTCGGTCTGGGAGTCTGCGGGGTGACTAGTGTCAATGTGTTTTTGAAAGGAGGACCAGTCGGCTTTGCGAAGGTTCCATCTAGGCAGGGAGTAAACATTTATCTGTCCTGAAGGGACTTGTAGTTCTAAGTGAATTGGGAAATGATCGCTAAAAAGAGCGTCAGATTGTTCGTTAAATGTAAAAAGAGTCGCGATGCGTGGTGTGACGAAGGCGAGATCAATGGCGCTGTAAGTCACCTCGCCTCCTGAGTGGTGTATGTGTGTGGGTGACTGATCGTTAAGGAAGACCAAATTATGCCGGTCCAGTAAGTCCAGCATAATTTGGCCTCTGCGGGTGTTCCGGCTGCATCCCCATGTCCGACTATGCGGGTTGAAATCGCCCATAATCAGACACGGGGTGTTAATATTTGTAATAAGCTGGGAAAAAGAATCAATGTCTATGTCCTCAGTCGGACGAAAATAGATAGAGATTACAGTAAGTTCTAGCTGAGCGATTTTAATATTAACGCCGACTGCGTCTAAGGTTGTTTGCAGTTTGATTTGGTGATGCAAAAGTTGGTTTGAAATAAGCAAAGCCGAGCCGCCTCGGCGCGGTGATGCGTTTACGTTATTTGTATAAAGGCTATAGCCCGATATTTTGAAAGTGTAGTTATTCAAGTCGGCGTCAATAAAGTGGGTTTCCTGAACGGCGGCTACTAACGGATTATTATTTAAGATATAATGTTTGAATTGCCCCCAATGGGATATTAAAGATCTAACATTCCATTGGAGGACGAATTCTGATTGGTTGTTATTCATCGTGAGTTACTTTCCAGACCACGCCTCGCGGTCGCCCGTGTACGCCTGCGGCGGGAGCGGGGGCGGCTCAACCTATCTGTAGGGAGCTGGGCGGGGCGGAAGGGCTGGAAGCCTAAGTCGCTTTCCTCTGAGAGCAGGGGAGGGGGGAGGAGGGGCGGGAGGGCGGGGAGAGGGAGCGGCGGGGGGGGGGGGGGGGGGGGGGAGGGAGCGGCGGGAGGGCGGGGAGAGGGAGCGGCGGGAGGGCGGGGAGCGGGAGGGGCGAGGCTGGGTATGAGGGCTGGTCACGCGGCGGGTGACGGCACGGATCAGGGAGATGTCCGACTCGCCTGCGGACGAGTCGTCGGAGTCTTCCTCCGTGGACGAGCCCGTGGTCTGGGGACCTGAGTCCCGGGACCCGGCTGGGGACTCCGCCAGATGTTCGGCGGGGGTGGGCGTGGGTGCCACTGGGGCACGGCCAGAGTCCGTGTGGGACTCGGCTTGGGAGGGGCAGGACTCTGGGTCTGCCTTTGGCGGCCGCTCGCGGGGGCGCTCTGGCTGAGCAGCCGGCGGCACCGGTGGGGAGGACCCGCGTGGGGTCCGACGGGGAGAGGGCGTGGTTCGGGTGGGCGTGGTACGGGTGGGGGTTGGCAGCAGCAGCCATACGCTGGGAGCCAGCGCTGGGATGGGAGGCGGCGCGATCGGAGTCGCCCGTCGGGCCTTGGTCTCTTCGACCACAGCCTGTCGGGCCGGGCAGTCCCGGGACCACGCGGCGTGGGGTCCGCCGCACGACACGCAGCGCATCGCTGCGGTGTCGCCACCGTCGCAGTGGGCCGTCTCATGAGACGAGATCCTTTCATCGACATCACACACATTCTCGACCTGACCACGCTCCGCTCTGCGTCGCAGCTAGGTCAGCTCGAGATATCATCTTCCAGAACAAACATGTCTCCATACCGCCTCTACTCCCCCTTCTTCAGCACCAGCCGTCTGCCTTAGTCACCCTCTCCACCTCCAAGTTTCACTTCTACTCCTCCTCCTTCTTCAGCACCAGCCGTCTGCCTTAGTCACCCTCTCCACCTCCAAGTTTCACTTCTACTCCTCCTCCTTCTTCAGCACCAGCCGTCTGCCTTAGTCACCCTCTCCACCTCCAAGTTTCACGTCTACTCCTCCTCCTTCTTCAGCACCAGCCGTCTGCCTTAGTCACCCTCTCCACCTCCAAGTTTCACTTCTACTCCTCCTCCTTCTTCAGCACCAGCCGTCTGCCTTAGTCACCCTCTCCACCTCCAAGTTTCACTTCTACTCCTCCTCCTTCTTCAGCACCAGCCGTCTGCCTTAGTCACCCTCTCCACCTCCAAGTTTCACTTCTACTCCTCCTCCTTCTTCAGCACCAGCCGTCTGCCTTAGTCACCCTCTCCACCTCCAAGTTTCACTTCTACTCCTCCTCCTTCTTCAGCACCAGCCGTCTGCCTTAGTCACCCTCTCCACCTCCAAGTTTCACGTCTACTCCTCCTCCTTCTTCAGCACCAGCCGTCTGCCTTAGTCACCCTCTCCACCTCCAAGTTTCACGTCTACTCCTCCTCCTTCTTCAGCACCAGCCGTCTGCCTTAGTCACCCCCTCCACCTCCAAGTTTCACTTCTACTCCTCCTCCTTCTTCAGCACCAGCCGTCTGCCTTAGTCACCCTCTCCACCTCCAAGTTTCACTTCTACTCCTCCTCCTTCTTCAGCACCAGCCGTCTGCCTTAGTCACCCTCTCCACCTCCAAGTTTCACTTCTACTCCTCCTCCTTCTTCAGCACCAGCCGTCTGCCTTAGTCACCCTCTCCACCTCCAAGTTTCACTTCTACTCCTCCTCCTTCTTCAGCACCAGCCGTCTGCCTTAGTCACCCTCTCCACCTACAAGTTTCACTTCTACTCCTCCTCCTTCTTCAGCACCAGCCGTCTGCCTTAGTCACCCTCTCCACCTCCAAGTTTCACTTCTACTCCTCCTCCTTCTTCAGCACCAGCCGTCTGCCTTAGTCACCCTCTCCACCTCCAAGTTTCACTTCTACTCCTCCTCCTTCTTCAGCACCAGCCGTCTGCCTTAGTCACCCTCTCCACCTCCAAGTTTCACTTCTACTCCTCCTCCTTCTTCAGCACCAGCCGTCTGCCTTAGTCACCCTCTCCACCTCCAAGTTTCACTTCTACTCCTCCTCCTTCTTCAGCACCAGCCGTCTGCCTTAGTCACCCTCTCCACCTCCAAGTTTCACTTCTACTCCTCCTCCTTCTTCAGCACCAGCCGTCTGCCTTAGTCACCCTCTCCACCTCCAAGTTTCACTTCTACTCCTCCTCCTTCTTCAGCACCAGCCGTCTGCCTTAGTCACCCTCTCCACCTCCAAGTTTCACGTCTACTCCTCCTCCTTCTTCAGCACCAGCCGTCTGCCTTAGTCACCCTCTCCACCTCCAAGTTTCACTTCTACTCCTCCTCCTTCTTCAGCACCAGCCGTCTGCCTTAGTCACCCTCTCCACCTCCAAGTTTCACTTCTACTCCTCCTCCTTCTTCAGCACCAGCCGTCTGCCTTAGTCACCCTCTCCACCTCCAAGTTTCACGTCTACTCCTCCTCCTTCTTCAGCACCAGCCGTCTGCCTTAGTCACCCTCTCCACCTCCAAGTTTCACTTCTACTCCTCCTCCTTCTTCAGCACCAGCCGTCTGCCTTAGTCACCCTCTCCACCTCCAAGTTTCACTTCTACTCCTCCTCCTTCTTCAGCACCAGCCGTCTGCCTTAGTCACCCTCTCCACCTCCAAGTTTCACTTCTACTCCTCCTCCTTCTTCAGCACCAGCCGTCTGCCTTAGTCACCCTCTCCACCTCCAAGTTTCACTTCTACTCCTCCTCCTTCTTCAGCACCAGCCGTCTGCCTTAGTCACCCTCTCCACCTCCAAGTTTCACGTCTACTCCTCCTCCTTCTTCAGCACCAGCCGTCTGCCTTAGTCACCCTCTCCACCTCCAAGTTTCACTTCTACTCCTCCTCCTTCTTCAGCACCAGCCGTCTGCCTTAGTCACCCTCTCCACCTCCAAGTTTCACTTCTACTCCTCCTCCTTCTTCAGCACCAGCCGTCTGCCTTAGTCACCCTCTCCACCTCCAAGTTTCACTTCTACTCCTCCTCCTTCTTCAGCACCAGCCGTCTGCCTTAGTCACCCTCTCCACCTCCAAGTTTCACTTCTACTCCTCCTCCTTCTTCAGCACCAGCCGTCTGCCTTAGTCACCCTCTCCACCTCCAAGTTTCACTTCTACTCCTCCTCCTTCTTCAGCACCAGCCGTCTGCCTTAGTCACCCTCTCCACCTCCAAGTTTCACTTCTACTCCTCCTCCTTCTTCAGCACCAGCCGTCTGCCTTAGTCACCCTCTCCACCTCCAAGTTTCACTTCTACTCCTCCTCCTTCTTCAGCACCAGCCGTCTGCCTTAGTCACCCTCTCCACCTCCAAGTTTCACTTCTACTCCTCCTCCTTCTTCAGCACCAGCCGTCTGCCTTAGTCACCCTCTCCACCTCCAAGTTTCACTTCTACTCCTCCTCCTTCTTCAGCACCAGCCGTCTGCCTTAGTCACCCCCTCCACCTCCAAGTTTCACTTCTACTCCTCCTCCTTCTTCAGCACCAGCCGTCTGCCTTAGTCACCCTCTCCACCTCCAAGTTTCACTTCTACTCCTCCTCCTTCTTCAGCACTAGCCGTCTGCCTTAGTCACCCTCTCCACCTCCAAGTTTCACTTCTACTCCTCCTCCTTCTTCAGCACCAGCCGTCTGCCTTAGTCACCCTCTCCACCTCCAAGTTTCACTTCTACTCCTCCTCCTCCTTCAGCACCAGCCGTCTGCCTTAGTCACCCTCTCCACCTCCAAGTTTCACTTCTACTCCTCCTCCTTCTTCAGCACCAGCCGTCTGCCTTAGTCACCCTCTCCACCTCCAAGTTTCACTTCTACTCCTCCTCCTTCTTCAGCACCAGCCGTCTGCCTTAGTCACCCTCTCCACCTCCAAGTTTCACTTCTACTCCTCCTCCTCCTTCAGCACCAGCCGTCTGCCTTAGTCACCCTCTCCACCTCCAAGTTTCACTTCTACTCCTCCTCCTCCTTCAGCACCAGCCGTCTGCCTTAGTCACCCTCTCCACCTCCAAGTTTCACTTCTACTCCTCCTCCTTCTTCAGCACCAGCCGTCTGCCTTAGTCACCCTCTCCACCTCCAAGTTTCACTTCTACTCCTCCTCCTTCTTCAGCACCAGCCGTCTGCCTTAGTCACCCTCTCCACCTCCAAGTTTCACGTCTACTCCTCCTCCTTCTTCAGCACCAGCCGTCTGCCTTAGTCACCCTCTCCACCTCCAAGTTTCACTTCTACTCCTCCTCCTTCTTCAGCACCAGCCGTCTGCCTTAGTCACCCTCTCCACCTCCAAGTTTCACTTCTACTCCTCCTCCTTCTTCAGCACCAGCCGTCTGCCTTAGTCACCCTCTCCACCTCCAAGTTTCACTTCTACTCCTCCTCCTTCTTCAGCACCAGCCGTCTGCCTTAGTCACCCTCTCCACCTCCAAGTTTCACTTCTACTCCTCCTCCTTCTTCAGCACCAGCCGTCTGCCTTAGTCACCCTCTCCACCTCCAAGTTTCACTTCTACTCCTCCTCCTTCTTCAGCACCAGCCGTCTGCCTTAGTCACCCTCTCCACCTCCAAGTTTCACTTCTACTCCTCCTCCTTCTTCAGCACCAGCCGTCTGCCTTAGTCACCCTCTCCACCTCCAAGTTTCACTTCTACTCCTCCTCCTCCTTCAGCACCAGCCGTCTGCCTTATTCACCCTCTCCACCTCCAAGTTTCACTTCTACTCCTCCTCCTTCTTCAGCACCAGCCGTCTGCCTTAGTCACCCTCTCCACCTCCAAGTTTCACTTCTACTCCTCCTCCTTCTTCAGCACCAGCCGTCTGCCTTAGTCACCCTCTCCACCTCCAAGTTTCACTTCTACTCCTCCTCCTCCTTCAGCACCAGCCGTCTGCCTTAGTCACCCTCTCCACCTCCAAGTTTCACTTCTACTCCTCCTCCTCCTTCAGCACCAGCCGTCTGCCTTAGTCACCCTCTCCACCTCCAAGTTTCACTTCTACTCCTCCTCCTTCCTCAGCACCAGCCGTCTGCCTTAGTCACCCTCTCCACCTCCAAGTTTCACTTCTACTCCTCCTCCTCCTTCAGCACCAGCCGTCTGCCTTAGTCACCCTCTCCACCTCCAAGTTTCACTTCTACTCCTCCTCCTTCTTCAGCACCAGCCGTCTGCCTTAGTCACCCTCTCCACCTCCAAGTTTCACTTCTACTCCTCCTCCTTCTTCAGCACCAGCCGTCTGCCTTAGTCACCCTCTCCACCTCCAAGTTTCACTTCTACTCCTCCTCCTTCTTCAGCACCAGCCGTCTGCCTTAGTCACCCTCTCCACCTCCAAGTTTCACGTCTACTCCTCCTCCTTCTTCAGCACCAGCCGTCTGCCTTAGTCACCCTCTCCACCTCCAAGTTTCACTTCTACTCCTCCTCCTTCTTCAGCACCAGCCGTCTGCCTTAGTCACCCTCTCCACCTCCAAGTTTCACTTCTACTCCTCCTCCTTCTTCAGCACCAGCCGTCTGCCTTAGTCACCCTCTCCACCTCCAAGTTTCACGTCTACTCCTCCTCCTTCTTCAGCACCAGCCGTCTGCCTTAGTCACCCTCTCCACCTCCAAGTTTCACTTCTACTCCTCTCCTCCTTCTTCAGCACCAGCCGTCTGCCTTAGTCACCCTCTCCACCTCCAAGTTTCACTTCTACTCCTCCTCCTTCTTCAGCACCAGCCGTCTGCCTTAGTCACCCTCTCCACCTCCAAGTTTCACTTCTACTCCTCCTCCTTCTTCAGCACCAGCCGTCTGCCTTAGTCACCCTCTCCACCTCCAAGTTTCACTTCTACTCCTCCTCCTTCTTCAGCACCAGCCGTCTGCCTTAGTCACCCTCTCCACCTCCAAGTTTCACGTCTACTCCTCCTCCTTCTTCAGCACCAGCCGTCTGCCTTAGTCACCCTCTCCACCTCCAAGTTTCACTTCTACTCCTCCTCCTTCTTCAGCACCAGCCGTCTGCCTTAGTCACCCTCTCCACCTCCAAGTTTCACTTCTACTCCTCCTCCTTCTTCAGCACCAGCCGTCTGCCTTAGTCACCCTCTCCACCTCCAAGTTTCACTTCTACTCCTCCTCCTTCTTCAGCACCAGCCGTCTGCCTTAGTCACCCTCTCCACCTCCAAGTTTCACTTCTACTCCTCCTCCTTCTTCAGCACCAGCCGTCTGCCTTAGTCACCCTCTCCACCTCCAAGTTTCACTTCTACTCCTCCTCCTTCTTCAGCACCAGCCGTCTGCCTTAGTCACCCTCTCCACCTCCAAGTTTCACTTCTACTCCTCCTCCTTCTTCAGCACCAGCCGTCTGCCTTAGTCACCCTCTCCACCTCCAAGTTTCACTTCTACTCCTCCTCCTTCTTCAGCACCAGCCGTCTGCCTTAGTCACCCTCTCCACCTCCAAGTTTCACTTCTACTCCTCCTCCTTCTTCAGCACCAGCCGTCTGCCTTAGTCACCCTCTCCACCTCCAAGTTTCACTTCTACTCCTCCTCCTTCTTCAGCACCAGCCGTCTGCCTTAGTCACCCTCTCCACCTCCAAGTTTCACTTCTACTCCTCCTCCTTCTTCAGCACCAGCCGTCTGCCTTAGTCACCCTCTCCACCTCCAAGTTTCACTTCTACTCCTCCTCCTTCTTCAGCACTAGCCGTCTGCCTTAGTCACCCTCTCCACCTCCAAGTTTCACTTCTACTCCTCCTCCTTCTTCAGCACCAGCCGTCTGCCTTAGTCACCCTCTCCACCTCCAAGTTTCACTTCTACTCCTCCTCCTTCTTCAGCACCAGCCGTCTGCCTTAGTCACCCTCTCCACCTCCAAGTTTCACTTCTACTCCTCCTCCTCCTTCAGCACCAGCCGTCTGCCTTAGTCACCCTCTCCACCTCCAAGTTTCACTTCTACTCCTCCTCCTTCTTCAGCACCAGCCGTCTGCCTTAGTCACCCTCTCCACCTCCAAGTTTCACTTCTACTCCTCCTCCTTCTTCAGCACCAGCCGTCTGCCTTAGTCACCCTCTCCACCTCCAAGTTTCACTTCTACTCCTCCTCCTCCTTCAGCACCAGCCGTCTGCCTTAGTCACCCTCTCCACCTCCAAGTTTCACTTCTACTCCTCCTCCTCCTTCAGCACCAGCCGTCTGCCTTAGTCACCCTCTCCACCTCCAAGTTTCACTTCTACTCCTCCTCCTTCTTCAGCACCAGCCGTCTGCCTTAGTCACCCTCTCCACCTCCAAGTTTCACTTCTACTCCTCCTCCTTCTTCAGCACCAGCCGTCTGCCTTAGTCACCCTCTCCACCTCCAAGTTTCACGTCTACTCCTCCTCCTTCTTCAGCACCAGCCGTCTGCCTTAGTCACCCTCTCCACCTCCAAGTTTCACTTCTACTCCTCCTCCTTCTTCAGCACCAGCCGTCTGCCTTAGTCACCCTCTCCACCTCCAAGTTTCACTTCTACTCCTCCTCCTTCTTCAGCACCAGCCGTCTGCCTTAGTCACCCTCTCCACCTCCAAGTTTCACTTCTACTCCTCCTCCTTCTTCAGCACCAGCCGTCTGCCTTAGTCACCCTCTCCACCTCCAAGTTTCACTTCTACTCCTCCTCCTTCTTCAGCACCAGCCGTCTGCCTTAGTCACCCTCTCCACCTCCAAGTTTCACTTCTACTCCTCCTCCTTCTTCAGCACCAGCCGTCTGCCTTAGTCACCCTCTCCACCTCCAAGTTTCACTTCTACTCCTCCTCCTTCTTCAGCACCAGCCGTCTGCCTTAGTCACCCTCTCCACCTCCAAGTTTCACTTCTACTCCTCCTCCTCCTTCAGCACCAGCCGTCTGCCTTATTCACCCTCTCCACCTCCAAGTTTCACTTCTACTCCTCCTCCTTCTTCAGCACCAGCCGTCTGCCTTAGTCACCCTCTCCACCTCCAAGTTTCACTTCTACTCCTCCTCCTTCTTCAGCACCAGCCGTCTGCCTTAGTCACCCTCTCCACCTCCAAGTTTCACTTCTACTCCTCCTCCTCCTTCAGCACCAGCCGTCTGCCTTAGTCACCCTCTCCACCTCCAAGTTTCACTTCTACTCCTCCTCCTCCTTCAGCACCAGCCGTCTGCCTTAGTCACCCTCTCCACCTCCAAGTTTCACTTCTACTCCTCCTCCTTCCTCAGCACCAGCCGTCTGCCTTAGTCACCCTCTCCACCTCCAAGTTTCACTTCTACTCCTCCTCCTCCTTCAGCACCAGCCGTCTGCCTTAGTCACCCTCTCCACCTCCAAGTTTCACTTCTACTCCTCCTCCTTCTTCAGCACCAGCCGTCTGCCTTAGTCACCCTCTCCACCTCCAAGTTTCACTTCTACTCCTCCTCCTCCTTCAGCACCAGCCGTCTGCCTTAGTCACCCTCTCCACCTCCAAGTTTCACTTCTACTCCTCCTCCTTCTTCAGCACCAGCCGTCTGCCTTAGTCACCCTCTCCACCTCCAAGTTTCACTTCTACTCCTCCTCCTTCTTCAGCACCAGCCGTCTGCCTTAGTCACCCTCTCCACCTCCAAGTTTCACTTCTACTCCTCCTCCTTCTTCAGCACCAGTCGTCTGCCTTAGTCACCCTCTCCACCTCCAAGTTTCACTTCTACTCCTCCTCCTTCTTCAGCACCAGCCGTCTGCCTTAGTCACCCTCTCCACCTCCAAGTTTCACTTCTACTCCTCCTCCTTCTTCAGCACCAGCCGTCTGCCTTAGTCACCCTCTCCACCTCCAAGTTTCACTTCTACTCCTCCTCCTTCTTCAGCACCAGCCGTCTGCCTTAGTCACCCTCTCCACCTCCAAGTTTCACTTCTACTCCTCCTCCTTCTTCAGCACCAGCCGTCTGCCTCAGTCACCCTCTCCACCTCCAAGTTTCACTTCTACTCCTCCTCCTTCTTCAGCACCAGCCGTCTGCCTTAGTCACCCTCTCCACCTCCAAGTTTCACTTCTACTCCTCCTCCTCCTTCAGCACCAGCCGTCTGCCTTATTCACCCTCTCCACCTCCAAGTTTCACTTCTACTCCTCCTCCTTCTTCAGCACCAGCCGTCTGCCTTAGTCACCCTCTCCACCTCCAAGTTTCACTTCTACTCCTCCTCCTTCTTCAGCACCAGCCGTCTGCCTTAGTCACCCTCTCCACCTCCAAGTTTCACTTCTACTCCTCCTCCTCCTTCAGCACCAGCCGTCTGCCTTAGTCACCCTCTCCACCTCCAAGTTTCACTTCTACTCCTCCTCCTCCTTCAGCACCAGCCGTCTGCCTTAGTCACCCTCTCCACCTCCAAGTTTCACTTCTACTCCTCCTCCTTCCTCAGCACCAGCCGTCTGCCTTAGTCACCCTCTCCACCTCCAAGTTTCACTTCTACTCCTCCTCCTCCTTCAGCACCAGCCGTCTGCCTTAGTCACCCTCTCCACCTCCAAGTTTCACTTCTACTCCTCCTCCTTCTTCAGCACCAGCCGTCTGCCTTAGTCACCCTCTCCACCTCCAAGTTTCACTTCTACTCCTCCTCCTCCTTCAGCACCAGCCGTCTGCCTTAGTCACCCTCTCCACCTCCAAGTTTCACTTCTACTCCTCCTCCTTCTTCAGCACCAGCCGTCTGCCTTAGTCACCCTCTCCACCTCCAAGTTTCACTTCTACTCCTCCTCCTTCTTCAGCACCAGCCGTCTGCCTTAGTCACCCTCTCCACCTCCAAGTTTCACTTCTACTCCTCCTCCTTCTTCAGCACCAGTCGTCTGCCTTAGTCACCCTCTCCACCTCCAAGTTTCACTTCTACTCCTCCTCCTTCTTCAGCACCAGCCGTCTGCCTTAGTCACCCTCTCCACCTCCAAGTTTCACTTCTACTCCTCCTCCTTCTTCAGCACCAGCCGTCTGCCTTAGTCACCCTCTCCACCTCCAAGTTTCACTTCTACTCCTCCTCCTTCTTCAGCACCAGCCGTCTGCCTTAGTCACCCTCTCCACCTCCAAGTTTCAAGTCAAATTTCATCTCAAGTTTCAAGTTTCAAGTCTCAAGTCTTCAAGTCTTCAAGTTTCGCCGCACCCCCCCCCCCCCCCTCCCCCTGATCGCAGATGTGTGAGTGTGTGTGGTGTTATCTCATTAAGTAGTTTTCCCTTATAGTGATAGTTTGTAAATCCGTGGTTAGTTCATTTTATACCCAGCTACGATAGTCCCAAACTGGGATAAAGGACAGAGCTACGAGAGTCTCTCCTTATGCCGCTCCCGCTATCAGTAGTCTGATGAAACTGTGATAGGTCCCCTGTTTTTGTGTTTCTGTGTTTCTGCACTTCTTAGTGCACTTTCTCTCTCCTCCCTCCCCCCCCCCACCCGGAGATGACCTCCCATCAGGAGGTTATTCTCATCTGCCGCCGAGAGGACGGAAAGCCGATGAAGGCTTTCCTCCCCTGGGCGGTAGAGGACGCAATCCGGCCGGTAACCGGATTGCCCCTGAAGGCGCGCCTCACGCGCCATGGCGAAACTCTTGATATACAGGCCGCAACCACGGGCGAAGCCTTGCTCCTGAAGAGCATTACGAATATCGCAAACGTTAACGTCACCATCTGTGAAGAAGCGCATAACGGACGCAGCCAGGGCTCCATCTGGGCCCCTGAGCTGGACATACATAACACAGACGACCTGGTGGAGGGCTTCCGTGCCCTAGGGGTCACGGCGGTGTACCGCCCCCCACGCGGCCCCAAGGCGCTGCTCATCCTCACCTTCAGCGAGCCTTTCCCACCCACGCGAGTCTCGGCCGGATACCTCTCTTTCGGGGTCCGACCAGTGGTTCCCAAGCCACGGAGATGCGGTAACTGCCACCGCTATGGCCACCTGGCGGCAAAGTGCAGATCTCGAACGATCTGCGGTAGGTGCAACGGTGCCGGTCATAGCAGCAACACCTGTGAGGCAGAGTGGGAGGAGTGCCCGGGCTGTGGTGGAGACCACCCTGTCACCAGCCGGCACTGCCCCACGTGGGCCCTAGAGGTCAGGGTTAACGCCCTGATCTTCTCAGAGGGAATGGAGCCCGATCAGGCCCGCTACCAGGCGGAAGCCGAGCAAGGGACCGGCAGACGGCAGCAGCCCACCCAGCGGCGCCGGCTTGCCGAGGACCCCCCATCCCCAAGGGACCGGGCACAGTTCCCGGACCTTGCCGAGGGACCCCGAGACACTGTGTCTAACACACACACCCCCTCTACGGAGACGGGGAACACTACCAACGGCTCCCCCGTCACTCCCATGGCAGCCGTCAAGCGGATTCCGGGCCAAAAACCCTCCCCCCACCCTCCCCCTCTACGGAGTCGGGGAACGCGGACGGGTCCCCTGTCACCCGCAACTCTCACAAGAGGGCTCAGCCGACACAGGCCAGAGACCCCTCCCCCCCCCCCGCCCCCTCCCCCCACGGAGTCGGAGTTACATGACATACCCTCCCCCCGCCCTCCCCCTCTACGGAGCCGGGGTGGAAGACGGTGGGAAGGAAAAGACGACTGGAGAACGCAGACCACCAACAAAGCCGCAGCCCCTCGCGGACCCGAGACATGTCCCCCTCCACCACCAGTGAAGGGGAGACTGGCGCAGCGCTCCCCCGCAGCCGAGCGCCATACCGGACCAGGGAAACCAGGTCACAACACAAACATAAACACTAATGACCACACAAACACAAACAGCACCACCAACACACGACAATAACACACATCACATAATCCAATGGAACACCAACGGGCTCATTTGTCACTGGCATGAATTTAAACCATTTGTACATCATCTAAATTCTTCCATTTTTTGCATCCAGGAAACGCATCTCAAACCTTCTGACCCATATAAACTCGATATTTTCTCCTACACCTTACACAGACGTGACCACTTAATGGACGCGGCAGACAGAAGGCAAGGAGGCGTCCTCACATACATCAAAAATAGCATACCGCAGAGACACATCAACATTAAAACTCAACTAGACATTTTAGCCGTAGAAATCTATTTAGATAACAACCCAATTACTCTTATCAATTGCTACTTTCCTCCAAACCCACAAAAGGACAAAGTATTTACGACAGAATTAAGTAGGATATTGCATCAAATACACACGAGAATAGTACTTTGCGGAGATTTCAATGCACACCACGCACTATGGGACCACAGACAACACAACACAGACAGGAGAGGTAGACTCATACACGAAACCATACACAATCACCAATTAGTCTGCCTCAACACAGGCTCACCCACACTCCCAGCACGTTTCATTCCACAGCAAGACACCACACCAGACATCACATTTGCGTCTCCAAACTTAGCACTCACAACTGACTGGGAAGTTTTTGATGAGGTACTATTTAGTGATCATTGCCCAATAATCCTAACTCTAGCCAATCGTCTTACACCATATAAATCATCACCTCGATGGAACCTTAAACACGCTAATTGGACAAATTTCACGGACACACTTGAACAAATTTACGAAACAGATACTGATCCTACGATCACGGACATAACCAATAACATACTAAACACAGCAAACACATACGTACCTACAACAAAACCAAAGGCACAGAAACCACGCTCAGTACCATGGTGGAACGACGCCTGCACCGAGGCAACACAAAATCGGAATCGTGCCAGACGAAGACACGACAGACACAAAACACAACAAACACTAAACGAGTACAGACAGGCTAAAGCACAATGTCGACACATTATTAAATCAGCAAAAAAAGAGGCTTGGTCACAATTCATTAACACTTTTAATAGACACACGCCACTCAGCTATGTCTGGAAAGCAGTTAAAGCATTTAAGGGAATACACCAATCACTCAACAAAGCTATAACACTCAAAGTCAATAATCATAACGTATCAGACCAAGAAGAGATTGCCGAAATTTTTGCAACACATTTTTCACAAAGAAGCACACAATTGCCTAACCCAATCCCAAACCATACAAATACAACCAAAGACACATATAACGCACCTCTAACGCTCACAGAAATAGACACAGCCATCAATGCCGCAGGAAATACAAGTGTAGGCCCAGATAGTATACACTACAGCTTTCTAAAACACCTGGGGGCTGGGACCTTTAGCAAGAACCAAGCTCCTGACAGCATTCAATACAGCATGGAAAACAAACACATACCCACAATCGTGGTTCCAGGCATACATAATCCCAATACCAAAACCAAACAAAGACAACACACACCCAGACAACTTCAGACCAATTTCATTAACAAGTTGTCTACACAAAACATTTGAGCGCATCATCAAGGGAAGACTACTACACTACATCACTACACACAACATTATCTCTCCTAACCACTCGGGATTCTTACCGGGACGCAGCACAGTGGATAATCTCGTAAGAATCACAACTGACATCCAAAATTCTTTCGCTAAGAAGGAATACACTGCTGCCCTCTTCCTAGACATTAAACACGCATACGACACACTAAACATCTCAGCACTCCTAGCATATCTCCACGACATCGGGATACAAGGAAACTTAGCACACTACTTAAACACATATCTCTGCACTCGCACTTTTCAAATCAAACACTTAAACCACATCTCAAGCACCAAATACCCCTCCACTGGTCTGATGCAAGGATCGGTACTGAGTCCAATCCTCTTTGTACTGGCCTTGAACTCAAAATTAAAAACAGTTCCACCACCTACGAAGATTGCGCTATATGCAGATGACATCGCAATCTGGACAGCACACAAACAATGTAACAATGTATTAGGAACACTACAGAAATCACTCAACACTATACAAACACGACTCAATACACTCAACCTCTCCATATCAAACCAAAAATCCAAATGCATCATATTTGGATGGTGCAACACCGACACAAGCACACCACTACAATGTAACAATGAAAATATCCCATTTGTTACAGCAGCTAAATTCCTAGGCATCACATTTGATAGAAAACTCACCTTCAAACACCACATCACTGACATAGCAACAAAAGCAAGAAAACGCATAAACATCCTCCGAGCTCTCACTGGAACGGACTTTGGAGGAGACAGAGCGACTCTCACAAAACTATACACATCACTAATCAGACCAATACTAGAATACGGATCAATAGTATTCGAGAATGCAGCCCCTACAAACCTTAACAAACTTAACATAATACAAAACGAATCACTACGCACAATCACAGGAGCATTCCGAACCTCACCCGTCACTGCACTTCATGTCTACAACAACACACCACCACTACACTACAGACGAACACAAGCCCTACTAAGATATTTTCATAAGACCAAACAAACACCAAGACACCCATGCACACAGACACTGCAAAGACGAACACATGCCCGATTTAGAACACAAAATATTCCACGCTACAGAGTCACCATAGGCGGAAGAATCGCACAACACTCAGAATCACTAGTACTACCATTACCACACATCACACCCATCCCAGCACTTCCACCTTATTGGATTAACACCCCACCAACACTCCATACAATTTTCGAAGAACCAAAGAGTACATACACCGATATAGAGATCACACAAACATTTCGGGAATACACAACAGAGCATCCAAATCACAACATCATATATACAGACGGCTCTTACCATAAGAGCAATCACAGAACAGGCGCAGCAGCCGTTCTATACAGAACTGAATTACCTCCAGAAGTAATACTACGCACAAGACTGCCGAACCGCACATCAATATATATTGCAGAACTCTACGCTATATTAGGATCATACAT
Organism: Chirona hameri; assembly: GCA_036785665.1. Taxonomy (NCBI): domain Eukaryota; kingdom Metazoa; phylum Arthropoda; class Thecostraca; order Balanomorpha; family Balanidae; genus Chirona; species Chirona hameri. Next base: position 51,204 of record JAXIVJ010005691.1, read on the forward strand.
GATCATTAAAGAAAGACAACTAAAAAATAATATTATAGCATCTGACTCGAAATCAGCATTAATCACTATTTCAAATAATGCCACAAAACCATCACACCCACTCATATACAACATAATTCACACACATTACAACTTAACACAAACACAAAAACCAACACTTCTCTGGCTCCCTGGTCACACCGGTATACCTGGTAATGAGATGGCCGATGAACAAGCAAATCGCGCAACACAACTAAACACAATACACCAAATCACCACATCCACCTCTGACTCATTCCCCATTATCAAAGAACGATTACACACACAACACCAACTCATCTGGAACAACACCCAAACCCCTCTACAACACATTCATCCACACATACAACTCTGGAACTCCGCCAATCAACACACACGGAGAGAAGAAAGGTCACTGACACGACTGAGAATCGGACAAACCCATCTCACACACCACTACATCTTGGATCACTGCCCAAAACCTAAATGCACACAATGTCGCACCCGCCTCACAATCAAACACATATTAATAGATTGCCCACAATACCTCACACACAGAAACCCTCTACTAACCTACTGCCATAACCAAAATATCCCACTAACCCTTCCCCACCTCCTCGGAGATGACCACCCAGCCCTCATAGAACTACTATTCACCTATCTAATTAAATCCAATCTCATTGATGAACTGTAAACCCCGAGTCAAACTGCCAAAAAAAATATAGTTTACAAAAAAATTAAAAAAGAGCCAAAAGCCAAAAAGCCAAAAAAAGGAAAAAAGGAAACAACTAATCAAAAAAATATAAAATTAAAGAAGAGATTCCTGGCTTTAAAAAAAAATAAACAAAACAATGAAACTATGAGGCAAATAAGACAAGGGGTGTTAGGACTGTATAGGACTGTTAAAAACAACAAATGTGCAACCCCGCCCCCCCAAATTCCCCTACCTACCAATTATCACCTCAAGACAGAAAAGATATATCCAAATAAAGCAACAGCAAGATCTCATCAACAGCAAGAGTAAGAAAGAAGAGGGGAAAAAAGAAGAAAGAGAAAAGAGAAAAAAGAGAAGAAAAGAAAACAAGTAAGCCATAGAAGTAAGAAGAAAGAAGAATGAAGATAATATTCGAAGAAGAATTTAGAAGAATTTAAGAAGAATTAAGAAGAATTTAACGAAGAAGGAGAAGGGAGGAAAAGAAAAGGCAAAAAAGACATCGAAGGGCGCCTTCGGCGCCCTTCGGCCCAAACAACCGGGCTGGAATCACCCACGGTGAAAAGCCCAGAAAATTTAAAAAACAACCAACCAACCTTTCATCGACATCGGACCACGGACACCTTCCAGACAGCCTGCTCCAGCCCTCCACCGCTTCCGGGTGCGGGACCCTGTCCACGTGCATGTGGCAGGGTCGTTAGACCCTTATATAGGTAGCCTCTTAGATATTTTTAAGTAGGCAGAATCATTAGATTGGCAATAGGCCTCCTCCACGGTCTAGTTCCCCTCCAATCTTTGAGTTAACTTGCAGCTGCAGTTGCCAACACGTTCTGTCGTGTGTGGCAAATTAACGTAAAACTTAGCTTCCTGTTTTAACTTTCCCCTCCCTCCTCAGGTCATGGCGACCCCCCCGCCCCTCCGTCCCCCCGACCCGCCCGACCCCCCTCTGGGGTCCCCCCCCCGGTGCGCGACGTCGCACCTCCCCGGTCGGATCCACTCCCCGCTCCCCTCAGGGGCCTCCCAGGGTCCGACCCGGAGCACGGCTCCCCCCCCCCCGACCCCACCCCCCGGACGGGCCCGCTTGCCTCCTTATGTGGCGAGCGAATGGCATTCCATTTAGGAATGTCAACCCGTTCACGGTCCGGCGCTGGCTGGTCGCCATCTGTGGCGACGTAGCCAGCGCAAAACCCATTCGGTCAGGAGCACTCCTGATCGAGACACTGACGTCCCAACAGAACGTCAGTGTCATGGGACGGACCACCTTCATCGGAGTGAAGGTCGCCGTGGAGGCCCCGGCGCACCTCAACTCCGTGGAGGGTCTGGCATGGTGCCCAGACGTGGCCGAGCTCTCGGAGGACGACCTCCTCCGGGAACTCGCACACCAAGGGGTGTGCGAGGTGACTCGCCTGTCGCCATCGAAGCGGCGACCCGATCAGCCCAACCCGCTGATTCGGCTCCGCTTCCGAGGCAAGGAGCTGCCTACCCACATCCACTGTGGGTACGTGGCTGCCCCCGTCAGGGAGTGGATCCCGCCCCCCCCCCCGGCAGTGTCAGCAGTGCTGGCACTACGGCCACCTCAAGTGGACCTGCCGGGTGCGCACCGCCACCTGTGGTCGGTGCGCTGGCGAGCACGGCACCGAAGGGTGCACGCGCGCAGCACGCTGCGCCACGTGCGACCAGGCCCACCCGGCCTGGGACCGCCGGTGTAGGGCCTGGGGCCTCGCTCGCGAGGCGGAGCGCTTGAAGCGCGGCGACAGTCGGCGCCCACCGGACGCCCCGCCCTCCTCCTCTCTCAGCCCAGGTCTCGCCCCCGGCGCTTGGCCGCCCCTCCCCCCTCCCGGAACCTCCCCCCACCCCCACCGGCCTCCCGCCAGACCCCAACCGACAGACCCCCCGACCACCACCCAGCTCCCCGAGGCATCTCTTGTCGGACCTCGAAGGACGCGTTGCCGCTGATCCACCGGCACCTCGTCATCCCCAGCCCACCAGCCGAGTCGAACACCGACTCAGGCCCCGCCTCCCGGCTCTCAGCACCAGCTGAGAGCTCGATTCTCGGTAGGACCTCCCCTCTCTCGAACTACTCTCATGAGAGGTCACGAAGCTACCGAAAGCAGCCCCAGCCCTCCCGCCCAGCCCCCCCTCGCCCCAGCCTCCTCCCCCCCATCCCCGTCTCCCTGCAAGAGTCGACCCCTCCTAGCCCCTGCCACTCCCGCACTCGCATGCCTTCAAGGTCGAAGAGGCCAAAGAGACGGGAGAGTGCTCCCAACTCTTCTGAGCGAAAGTACACGCAGCAACTTAAGACAATTCACAAATAAAATACATATAAAGTTATTTAATCTATGTTAAACATGTTGCTGCTGATTGGGTTCTGTGCGTGTTGGTCTGCGGTGTCTTGGTTGCGGGGGGTCCCTGCTGGATCGGCGCGTGGCGAAGGGTTCTATTCGTTGCGTGGTCGAATTGGCGGGGGATTTCTGGCGATGGGACGCCGATGGTTGATGTGCGATTTTGCGTTGGCGGCGGCATGATTCCCTGCCAAATTGATCGCGCAACGAAAGGTTCCATTGGAATTCGTTGTTCATTTCTTAACGTAACGTCCTCCCACCCTCCCTCTCTTACTCCGCTCTTGACGAGCCGAGTAATGAACACCCGCCCAGATCACACGCCGATGCTGCGCCGCGGTGCGGTGGCTGCTGCGCTGCGGTGCAGTGTCCACTCCATGCGGTGCGGTGCAGATGTTAAATTATGTTAAATCACGTTGCTGCCGACGTGGGGTTGCGTGTGGCTGCCGGTGTCTTGTTGTGGGGGTCCCCTGCTGGATCGGCCGCGCGGCGAAGGGTTCTATTCGTTGCGTGGCTGATTTGGTGGGGATTTCTGCGATGGGACGCCGATGGTTGATGTGCGGTTTTGCGTTGGCGGCGGATGATTCCCTGCCAAATCAGTCGCGCAACGAAAGGTTCCATTGAATTCGTTGTTCATTTCTTAACGTAATGCTCCTCCCAACCCTCCTCTCCTCTCTACTCGCTCTTGCCAAAGCGAGTAATTGAACACCCGCCTGATCACGGACGCTGATGCTGCGCCGCGGTGCGGTGGCCGCTGCGCTGCGGTGCAGTGTGCGCTGCGCTGCGCTGCGGTGCGGTGTCCGCTGCGCTGCGGTGCAGTAATGTTAAATCATGTTGCTGCCGACGTGGGGTTGCGTGTTGGCTGCCGGTGTCTTGTTGCGGGGGCCCCTGCTGGATCGGCCGCGCGGCGAAGGGTTCTATTCGTTGCGTGGCTGAATTGGCGGGAGATTTCTGCGATGGGACGCGATGGTTGATGTGCGGTTTTGCGTTGGCGGCGGCATGATTCCCTGCCAAATCAGTCGCGCAACGAAAGGTTCCATTGAATTCGTTGTTCATTTCTTAACGTAATGCTCCTCCCAACCCTCCTCTCCCCTCTACTCGCTCTTGCCAAAGCCGAGTAGATTGAACACCCCGCCCTGATGACAGATGCCGATGCTGCGCTGCGGTGCGGTGGCCGCTGCGCTGCGGTGCGGTGCTCACTCCACTGCGCTGCGGTGCGGTGTCCGCTGCGCTGCGGTGCAGTATGTTAAATCATGTTGCTGCCGAGTGGGGTTGCGTGTTGGCTGCCGGTGTCTTGTTGCGGGGGCCCCCTGCTGGATCGGCCGCGCGGCGAAGGGTTCTATTCGTTGCGTGGCTGATTTGGCGGGGGATTTCTGCGATGGGACGCGATGGTTGATGAGCGGTTTTGCGTTGGCGGCGGAATGATGAACACCCGCCCTTATCACAGATGCCGAGCTGCGCTGCGGTGCGGTGCCGGTGCGCTGCGGTGCGGTGCCCACTCCACTGCGCTGTGGTGCGGTGTCCGCTGCGCTGCGGTGCAGTATCCACCCGTCAAACTGTTTTACACTGTTAGGTGATAGTTATCCTGAATTGATAGGTCCCTCTTAGATTATCTCTACCAAACACGTTTAGCTAAACAAATATAACAGGGATTTTTGGCCTTGCGCATTTTTGGCCACCGCGCAGGTTTTTTCCCTTTGCCTTAGACGCTGGGTTTTTTATTATTCCGGACTTTCGCCCAGCTAAATACACCCCACAACCAGGTCTCGCCGAGGCGCCGGAGCCAGGGAGACTGGCAACAGTCTCCCGTTGTTGCAATGACGGCACCCCACGGCTCCACCAACACTGACACTGTTCAAGTGTATGTAATACAAATATGTATGTATGTGTGTCTCGTGTTTACTTATTTTTGACCTTGAACGAAATACTTAAAGTAATGCTAGATATTATATTTGACCTTGAACGAAATACTTAACGTAAATATTAGATTAACGTAGATATTATATTTACTTGAACAATACATTTTCCGGGTTTACATAAACCGGTTAACGTAATTAGTAACGTAAAATAGCTACCCTAGTCCCTAGTTTGCTCCGGGTCCACATAAACCGGTTAACTTAGTTTTTGCCTGGCAAATTGCCAGAGGTCATTGCCCCTCCCCGGAAAATGGCTATAGGCCGTTCCGGGAGAAAAAAAAAACGCACTTCCCGCAGGTGGGGAGACGCGGGTGGCAGGTCCGCTGGTGGTGCCCGAAGCGCCAGCAGTATCGGCACTGCTGGGGCCCTGGGGTCCACTCTTTTACTGCGGCCCTGATATAGCGCAGTAAATCTTGTCAGGCAGGCCAAGCCCCCGGAACCGGAGCCTGACCATCGGATTAGGTCCCGGCTTCTGGGACCTCATCTGCACGAGCTCCTGCAGGAGCACGACCTCGGTAAGGCCGCTCACATCGGGGCAGTAGATGAACCCCTGGCAGGAGTTCATCCTGTCAGGGGTGGTCACCTCACAGGCCACGTCAAGAAAAGACGTGAGGCCTGTCAGCCGCTCTGTCTGCTGGTCAATCAGTGTCTGGACCAGCAGACCGCTGTTGCGGATGGTTTTGGCGAAGGCCACCTCTCCGCAGAGGGTGACCAGCCGTCGGCGGATCGCGAAGGGGTTCGCGTGGCGGAAGCTGACCCCGTCCAGCCTCTGGATGAGGAGAGCCGGTCCGTCGGGTGGAGAGGTGTCTGGCGGGAGCCAGGCACCGGGACGGTCAGGGCGGGGCTCCTGATGGGACGCGGGGGATCGGGGGGCGCGCGCCCGGTACGGGAGGGAGACCCCTGAGGGGGGTCGGGAGGGTCGGGGGGACGGGAGTCCGGCGAGAGCCAGGCCCTGGACGGGGCGGGCGGGGCCCCTGCAGGGGCTGGGAGGGGGACCGTCCAGGGGGGCACGCGGTCGCGCGCCGGGAGACCCCAGAGGGGTGGTTGGAGGGGTCGGGGGGACGGAGGGCGGGGGGGGGTCGCCATGACCCGGGGAGAGGTGTTGGAGGGAGCTACGTTAAATTTGGCCCACACGGCAGAACGTGTTGCCAACTGCAAAACAAAAAGGCTAGAAGACCGGAGGGGACCTACTGCCGAGTGTGAATTTGTTTCTAATGAGTCTACCTACTTAAAAATATATAAAGTATACCTATCTAAGGGTCTACAACCCTGCACACGCTCGTGGTCAGGGTTCCGCACCCGGAAGCGGTGAAGGGCTGGAGCAGGCTGGCTGGTAGGCGTCTGAGGTCCGATGGCGAAGAAAGGATGCTTCGATGCCTTTTTTTTTTTTTTTTTCCCGGACCGGCTATAGCCATATTCCGGGTGGGGAGTGACATCTGGCAATTTGCCAGGAAAAGAGTTACGTTATCCGGTTTATGTGACCCGGGACAAACTAGGGACTAGGCAGCTATTTTACGTTACTAGTTACGTTACCCGGTTTATTTGTACCCGGAAAAATTATTTGTTCAGAGCAAATATAATATCTAACATTACGTTAAGTATTTCGTTCAAGGTCAAATATAATATCTAGCATTACGTTAAGTATTTCGTTCAAGGTCAAAAATAATATCTAGCATTACGTTAAGTATTTCGTTCAAAGTCAAAAATAAGTCAAACACGAGACACACATGCATACATATTTTTATTACAATACACTTGTACAGTGTCAGTGTTGATGGAGCCGTGGCGGTGCCGTCATTGCCACAACGGGAGACTGTTGCCAGTCTCCCTGGCTCCGGCGCCTCGGCGAGACCTGGTTGTGGTGTGATTTAGCTGGGCGTAAAGTCCTGAATAATAAAAAACCCAGCGTCTAAGGCAAAGAGGGAAAAAACCTGCGCGGTGGGCCAAAAATGCGCAAGGCCAAAAACACCTGTTTATATTGATTAGCTAAACGTGTTTAGGTAGAGATAATCTAAGAGGAGACCTATCAGTTCAGATAACTAATCACCTAACAGTGTTTGAAGATTAATGTGATGCCATTTTGTTGTGTGTAATTAATAATGTTCTGTCGTTATCGTTGTGTACTGGGCAAGTAATAAGTAAGAGCTTGATTGTGTAGCGCGGATAACCTGGGCAATGTTGGCAATTTGGTGGCGGGAGATTCTCCATAATATAATAATGAGTAATTTTTGTATGACCGAGACGGAGGCGCGCCAAAATTACCTCCTCTCTACAATTCTGGTGACTAGATATAAAATGTTGGACTTTTGGCTTAATTGGATAAAGATGAAAATGCGGAGCGGCGTCCCACTCGCTCTGGCGCAGTACGCTAAGTTGAGAATTAATATAATTTAACACGTCTGATACTGGGCTTGGAAGTTGGTTTACTGAAGGTAATTCTAGCTCAATTTCGCAAGTCTGTCGGCTTCCTCGTTTCCCGGGATACCTGCGTGTCCTGGGATCCAGAGGAATTTAATACTATTGTTTTTACTGTTTAAATACTTGATTAGTTGTCTGATTTTAAATACTATCGGGTTTCTACATTCACTAATCGAAGAAATAGCCGTGAGGCTAGCGACGAGTCTGTGCAAATGACTACTTCCTTAAGTTTTTCTTTTCTGACGTATATTAATGCTAATAAAATGGCTGACAATTCCGCTGTGTATACGCTATTTATGTCGGGAAGTCTAAAGTTATTGCTAACTGTGTTTGTGTAGAATGCACCACCGGTTCGGCCTTCGCCCGTGAACCGTCTGTGTATATGTATGTGTATGTGTTGTGTGTTGTGATTTGTGTTGCTGGAAGAGTGAGAGTGTTTCTGACGCGGTGACTGTGTTTTTGTTGTGTGTGAAGAGGCGGTGTGTGTCTGGTGTTGTGTCGAGCCAGTGAGGTGTGAGTGGTGGCGTTGGCATTGTGGTGATGTGAGCGATGTTGAATAGTGTGAGTGTTTGTCTGATTCTGTGACTGATAAGCGGGTGTCGTTTTTGTAGTAGTGTTTGTCGTCTAGTGGGTGCGGGGTGATTTAAAATGTGGAATGTTGGGCGTGTGGGGTGTGAACTTGCTCTGGCGTAGAATCTAAGTATGTGTATTTGCGTCGGCGGCAGAGTGTGGGAATGTTAGTGTCGATGTGTAAGTTTGTGGTGTTGGTGGTGCGGCAGGCTCCAGTCACGATGCGCAAGGCAGCGTTTTGGACAGTTTGCAATTTTTTAATTTGTTTGGAACATATGTCATCAAATAAGAATGCGTTATAATCCAGTACTGGGCGTATCAGGGAAGTATATAGTTGGAGGAGAGTGGCCGATCTGCGCCCCACTCTCGACCAGCCAATGACTTCATAATATTAATTCGTCGCGTACATCTCTGCACTAAATCGTTGAAGTGTGGGATGAACGAGAGACGTGTGTCTAGCGTTATTCCCAGATACTTGAACGATTTGACGAAAGGGATAGTTTGATTTTTATATTTTAATGGAATGTAGGGTTCCACATATGCAGGTTTCTTTGAAAAAATTAGAGATGCAGATTTACTTGGAGAAATTTCCAGACCCCATTGGTCGCACCATACTTTTATATCAATGAGTACTAGTTGTAACCATTTTGCTGGCTTGATCGACACTCGGGTGCGAGAACCACACCGCCAGGTCATCAGCGTACATTGAAAATTTGAGACCTTTGTCGATCTTATTAATATTACTGAAGATGTCGTTAATCATAATTAAAAATAGGGTCGGGGAGAGGACCGATCCCTGTGGGACACCGTGGTCCTGATTTTGATTTGGAGAATATGTGTTGCCGCACCTTACATTAAAAGTTCTATTTTCTAAAAAGTTTTGGATAAATTTGGCGAGTCGACCCTCGAATTCCGGCCTTATGGACCTTTACTAGAAGTGCGGTTTTGTTGACTCTGTCAAACGCAGCTCTCAAATCAAGAAAGAGGGCAACTGTGACCTCTCTCCCTCGAAAGCCGCGCTGGACAGAGTCGATAAGACCAACTAAATTGTCCGCAGTGGAGCGACCAGGTCGAAAACCACTTTGGTGTGGGGAAAGTAAATTATTTGATTCAATGTATGTCCTGATGCGTCCATTAACCATGCGTTCGAATAGTTTACATGCACAACTGGTTAGAGAAATAGGGCGATAGCTAGCGGGAGAAGATTTGGGTTTGCGAGGTTTAATTATAGGAATTAGCGTACTATTATGCCAAGATTCAGGGAAAGTGCCATCAAACCACATGGTGTTGAACGGCTGTTAGTAAGTTGGTGAGACCAGTCTCTGTCAAGTTTTTAAAGAAAGAGTAATCAATTTGATCTGGCCCTACAGAAGTTTTACCACATTTACCGATAGCATACGTTAACTCGGAGTTGGTAAAAGGAGAGTTGTAGATTTCTACGTTATTAGAGTCAAAGCTAATAGATTGAAATTGATCGTTAAGTTGGTTAGTAAAAGTTGGTGTACATTGTTGGGTTGATGATATGCTAGCGTAGTGTTGTGCAAATTGTGTCGCCACCTCTAGGGGAAGCGTGTAAGATGTGTTGTGTATTTGTAAGTGTGGGATTTTGTATGGCGGTGGTCTTTTATTTGAAAACGATTTAATTAATGTCCAAATTTTTGAGAGGGAGGTAAATCGATTAAAGGTAGATGAGAATTCCTGCCAAGATTCTTTTTTTGCTTTGTCAATGATTGTTTTAGCCAAAGAGCGGGTTTTCCGTACTTCGTGCTCGTTTTCTGCAGTTATACAAGATTGAAATTTTCGAAATGCTCTTTTCCGGAGGGCAACAGCTCTTTGGCATTCTGTGTTCCACCACGGGGCAGTACGCTGCCTCGGGTGGTGTTGTGTGTGTGTGCGTGTGTGTGGGATGTGCTGGTGTGCTGATGCGAGAATAGTGTTTAAAAATGTGTTAATGTCGGTCTGGGAGTCTGCGGGGTGACTAGTGTCAATGTGTTTTTGAAAGGAGGACCAGTCGGCTTTGCGAAGGTTCCATCTAGGCAGAGAGTAAAAATTTCAATGTGTTTTTGAAAGGAGGACCAGTCGGCTTTGCGAAGGTTCCATCTAGGCAGAGAGTAAAAATTAGTCTGTCCTGAAGGGACTTGGAGTTCTAAGTGAATTGGGAAATGATCGCTAAAAAGAGGGTCAGATTGTGCGTTAAATGTAAAAAGAGTCGCGATGCGTGGTGTGGCGAAGGCGAGATCGATGGCGCTGTAAGTCACCTCGCCTCCTGAGTGGTGTACGTGTGTGGGCGATTGGTCGTTAAGGAAGACCAAATTATGCCGGTCCAGTAGGTCCAGCATAATTTGGCCTCGAAGAGAGTTCCGAAGGCAGCCCCACGCCCGACTATGCGCGTTGAAATCGCCCATAATCAGACATGGGGTGTTAATATTTGTAATGAGCTGAGAAAAAGAATCAATGTCTATGTCCTCCGTAGGACGGAAATAAATTGAGATGAGAGTTATTTCTAGCTGAGCGATTTTAATATTAACGCCGACTGCGTCTAAGGTGGTTTTAAGGTCGATTTTATGATGCAAAAGTTGGTTTGAAATAAGCAAAGCCGAGCCGCCTCGGCGCGGTGATGCATTTACGTTGTTTGTATAAAGGCTATAACCGTAGATTTTAAGAGTATAATTGTTAAAGTCGGCGTCAATAAAATGGGTTTCCTGGACAGCGGCTACTAACGGATTATTATTTAAGACGTAATGTTTGAATTGCCCCCAATGGGATATTAAAGATCTAACATTCCATTGGAGGACAAATTCTGGCTGGTTATTATTCATTTTTAGTCGCTGCTGTCCGGGCCGCGCCCTGCGGTCGCTCGGGTGTGCCTGGGTATGCGGGGCTTCGACCGTGACCGGGACCGGGCTGGCGGGGAGGGGGTCGGGCTCTCCTCAGTGGCCCGGGGGCGGGAGTGGGAGGAGGGGCGGGAGTGGGATGAGGGGCGGGGTCGGGAGGAGGGGCGGGAGTGGGAGGAGGGGCGGGAGTGGGAGGAGGGGCGGGAGAGGGAGGAGGGGGAGGAGGGGCGGGGTTGGGAGGAGGGGCGGGAGTGGGAGGAGGGACGGGAGTGGGAGGAGGGGCGGGAGAGGGAGGAGGGGCGGGAGCGCTGGTTCTGGCCGGCCTTCAGGGCGGCGATCCGCAGGAGGGACTCGTCGTTGGACGACAGTTCCGAAGAACGACGGGTGGTCTCCCGGCGAGGGGAGGGTCCGTCCGAGGGAGCCGGGGTGGACTCGGCTGAGCGGCGGGGCAGGTCGGGCATGGGCGGGTAGCCGTACCTGGCGGGTCGGGGTTGGGGCAGGTCTGGCTGGGCAGCCTGCTGGTATGGGGTTGCCTGGGGCGGGGCTTGCGGACCGGTGGTCCGGTGGGGCGGGTGCTTGGCCAGCGGCGGCCAGGCGGCGGGGCTCAAGTTTGGGGAGAGCGTCGGGGGGGAAGCGGGCCTCTGTCGGTGTCCGTTCTCCTTCTCCACGAACGCCACCTGAACCGGGCAGCGCCGATACCAGGCGGCGTGGGCGTCGCCGCATCCGGCGCAGCACTTAGCTGCGGCGGTGCACCCGTCTGTCGGGTGTTGCCCGGCACACCGACCACACGTGTGGCTGTGTGCCTGGCAGACGCCGTCGGTGTGGCCGAATCGCCAACACTTTCGGCACTGCCGGGGGGGCGGATCCAGGGGCGTACGTCTACCCGAAGGTAGCCGCAGTACACCTGGCTGGGCAGTGCTAGGCTGCCGAACCTCAGGCGTACCAGTGGGTTGGGCTGCTCTTGCCTCTGGGGCCTGAGCCGCACCACCTCCACTACGCCCTGCGGCTCGAGCTCAAAGAGGATCTCCTCCTCAGAGAGGCTAGCCACCTCAGGGCACCACATGAGGCCCTCCACCGAGTTTAGGTGGATGGGGGCCTCGACGTTCACCGCTACACCGATGAACGACGTGGTTGCCAGCAGCCGGACGTTCTGCTGTCCAGACATGGTCTGGATCAGGAGAGCTCCTGACCGGATCACCCTGGCCTTTCCCACGTCCCCGCCACAGGTCGACTGTATCCAGCGCCTTATGGCGAAGGGGTTGGTCGACCCAAACGGAGCACCGTCGTCCCGCTTCATAAGCAGGAACGCCGGGCCGTCGGGGGTGCGTGAGTCGGGCGGGAGCCTGGCCCCTGGACGGGGCGGGCTGGGCCCCTGAAGGGGGCGGGGCCCCTGAAGGGGGCGGGGAGGGGGGCCGTCCAGGGGGACGCGCGGTCGCGCGCCGGAAGACCCCAGAGGGGGGTCGGGCGGGTCGGGGGGCGGGATTCCGGGGGGGTAGCCATCGTCGTGGCTCAGGAGGGGAAGGATGGGGGCTAACTGATTACGTTAATTGCCACACACGACAGAACGTGTTGGCAACTGCAAATTAACTTCTCAAGACTGGAGGGGACCTAAACCGTGGAGGAGGCCTATTGCCAATAAAAAATTTGTATCTAATGAGTCTACCTACTTAAAAATATCTAGAGTCTACCTATCTAGGGGTCTACAACCCTGCCACACGCACGTGGTCAGGGTTCCGCACCCGGAAGCGGTGGAGGGCTGGAGCAGGCTGGCTGGAGGCGTCTTCAGGTCCGATGTCGATGAAAGGATGCTTCGATGCCCCCGACGCCGGCCGAGCCTTTGTGAACGAATTGTGCGCGGTTAAAATAGTGGCTATTGCGCATGCGCTGTTGTGACGTCACGTCTCGCTGAAGCGGCCCGATTCGGATCTGCCCTAGGATGGGGCGTGATTTACGCTAGGTGGCACGCGGGTGTAAATTGACTCAGACCTACCTCAGGATTAGACGTGATATACGCAAGCAGGGCAGCCGGGTGTAAGTCGACTCAGATCTGACGTGATTTTATCGGCAACAAGGGTGGAGTAAATCTACTCCGATCTGACGTTATTTTATCGGCAACAAGGGGTGGAGTAAATCTACTCCGATCTGACGTTATTTTATCGGCAACAAGGGGTGGAGTAAATACAAATTTACACAATAGAACTGCCCTGAGTAATTTTACCTTTAAAGGAAATAGTTCACCTTCAACATGGGTTTTGAACTGAAATAACAGTTTTTTTTAGCCCGTGTTGAGAAATCCTTATCTGGAACTTTTCTTGGCTGAAAAGACTCTCCAGCCGAAGATATTTGACTTTTTGGCGAAGAAATACGACGCATATATGATGTACCGTACCGTCTGAAAGTGCCAGCACTGCCATGGAGCATGCGCAGACCAATAACGCACACCATAAAATCAATAATTTACAACCTTCTGTCCTGAATTGGCGCGATGTAGGACCATTTTTAAAAAGAAAAAAAGAAACTATATTACAAAATCAATAATTTACAACCTTCTGTCCTGAATTGGCGCGATTGTAGGACCATTTTTAAAAAGAAAACAAGAAACTATATTACAAAATATAATAAAATCGTGTTCTGAAATTTTCCGAAGGTGAGGTGATTTCCTTTAACTCGATACACACGCTCCCTATATATTTAATATGCCCGCTTCCAACTGCTACTACATGTACCTGAAAATACACCTACTTTGACAACTACTTCGTATATTTGCTGGCGGTTAATTCAATAAATAAAGATATCATCTCTTCGGAAAACTAAGTTATTGATAGCAAACCTACCTTTAATTTATAATCCGACAAAGCAATTACGATACAAATTATATCTTGTCTAATTAACTTTGGGCGTTACATTCCTTACTGTTCTACCCGTTGTTCTATTACCCCTGGTGCGAACAGCTAACCCGTTCAAAGTTCCGCCTAATCAAACAACGAGTGGTTAGCAAACATCCCAAGTGCTGTCATATGCCCCCAACGCAATTGTTTTAATTTCCCTTGAAACATGTCTAAAATGCAACGGGAAAACCTGTGAACACAACGAGGATACCGTAATGTGCCGCACACGAATTTCTAATTCGTGATCAGCGTGTCAAATATACGAGTCATAATACTCGTTTTCAGTGAAATCTGAATTGTCCGGAAATCCGCATGCATCGCCGTTATAACAGTTACCGGAAAAGTTGTATATGTGCCGCCGAACATACTTTCTGATTCGTAATAAGAGTATGCAACTTGGTCACTATAGCACAGTTTGATGCGAAATCTGAATTGTCCGGTATCTGCATGTAACATACCTGCGCACTGCAGGGGCTTTTCCGCCGAAACACGAACTGCAGGGGGGGGGGGGGGGGGGGTTGATTTCCACCCCCCCGAGATCTAAAAAACTAACGCTACGTAGCGAGAAGCGGACAACGTCATTTGATAGCTTGATACATGTTCTATCGAAAGTATTTAGTATTGTTTGAGGTCAGATCAAAATTGAGGTCACCAGAGGCCATCAAAAGTCAAAATTTCCCAGTTTTTTCCTGTTTTAGGACAATCGCTCCAGAAATTCACATATATCTCAGAAACTATGCTAGTTAGAAACAAACGGAAAAAAGCAGAACGCCAGCCAGTGAAATTTTCAATCGGACAAGTGTCCTCAAATTTGATATCAGGGTCAACATTTGAGGCTCCGGAGGTCAAAAAAGGGGAAAATGTCGTTTTTGTTTTGCTAAATCATTTCTCGCTATTAACTTTTTATCTAATAAAGATAACGGAAAAATGTCTACGTCCATTGTGTGTTATCTTGTCAAGGTGCTTCAAATGATATACATGGTGACCCTTGTTCGGGTCAACTTAAAAATTTGACCTCAGGGTCAAGGTGTACTTGGTGACCCAAGTAGGGCATGGTTGCATATGGTGAAGGCGGTGTCTCGACGAGACAAACACATTGCTGTCTGTCTTACTTCTTTATCTTCATTATATCGGGAGTTATTTTGACAACAAAGTGATGGGTGACCTTCGCATGACCTCAAATGACCCAATAGGGGCACTGAACAAAACTTACACTTGGATCATCAAGAATATCCTATAATAACATGATCCCGAGAAGTAATTTGACTAATATCATGCCATGATCCTTGAACATAGGATAGCCATTTGTATATTTCCCTCTTTGACTTATTATGGGGGAGGTTACAGAATTGACCTGACCTTAGGTCACCGATATCAAAATTCCGAGATAAATGAATTGTAAGTACGTGTGCCCTCATGACATCCGGCAAGTTTCAAACAGATCGGTGAAAAACTCTGGCTTTGGCACAACTGCAAACCATTTTTGGAGGGTGGTGGGTCACTTGACCCTGGTCTGGTGACCTGTCCTGAGATGACCCGAGGTTATTTTTGTTTTCAAAGTGTGCGCAATTGATGTCCTAACAGATGTGTCAAAACCCGGCGGCGGCTTGCACGCCGCCGTTTTTCGCTATCTTTGAAAAAACCTGAGGGGGGGGGGGGGGGCGGGGCGGAAATTAACCACCCCTGCAGTGCGCGGGTTAAGAATGGCAATTCCGCATGTAGATCCGTTATAGCGATTTAACGAAAAAATGTTATAAGTGACTCCAAACGGATTTCTGATTCATGGTCAGTGTGTCAAATATGACCATATTACACGTTTTAAGTGAAATCTGAATTGCCCGCGAAATCCGTTATAACGGTTAACAGAAAATTGTATATGTGCTACCAAACAAGTTTCAATTCGTAATCAGGGTGTCAAATAGTCATATACTCATTTTCAGTAAAATCTGAATTGCCCGCAAAATCCGCATGCATTTCCGTTATAACGGTTGACGGAAAACTGTTATATGTGTCGCTGAACGGACTTCAGATTCTTAATCAGCGTATGGAACTTGGTATAATGGCACCGATCGAAATCATCGGGAAAAAGTTTGAGCGAAATCTGAATTTTCACGATATCTGCACATGTACAGATCCGCATGCAAATATCTGTACGTGCCAACACGGCGGAAACAGCGACGCGCCATAGAGGTGAAGATGTTAAGTTCACACTTAAAATATATATAAAATGTATTTGATTACGAATCATTAAATACAAGCTTTCTAAAGTATTTTCTACAGGATAAAGTCAATGATTTTTGGATTTGTTTTAGCTACAGACCTTATACAAATCTTGCCTGGTTTTCTCAAAAGGTCTCTTCCACCGTTGTCGCAGGCCGTCGGCAGTTTTTCACCTCTAATTGTGTACAACAATGGCTTACAAGAAATAAAAACAGACCCATGTTCGAAAGTCATGCATCACCAAGAGGAAACCAATTCTGCTTTAGGTATGTATAAAAATCATGGGATTTCGTGCATTAAATAGCTTTATTTTGCTCTTTCACCAATCCACCGTGAAGTATTTCCGGTGGAAAGTCGGCATTTGGAGGCGTGTATGAAGATTGTATACAAAACACTGGAAAACGTCTTTATATTTAAAAAAGTTCTTAATTTCTGAAGAAATATAGTCAAAATGAGCTAAAGTGGTCAGCCCCAATCGAAACGGATTCTTTTGAGACGTTTTTATATATATTTTGGTGAAAAAATAGATTAATGTCGTTGGCGGGTAGTCAGCAAGCAGTCTTGTCGACGAGCTTCTTTCTGACGGCAGTGGGTGCGATGCTCCACCCGCCGTACGTCACCGTGGCGGCACATTTTTTCCCCTCTGCTGATTCCGACTTCCTCCTCTCACCTCTATTTTCTCAGCGAAATTATTAGCAATATTCCAAGCATTAATATATATCAAACCTCACGACGTTCAGGATGCAGTGATATGCTCTGATTCTAAATCAGCACTCAAGAACCCACCAATTCCATGTCAAACCTCGTTTTCAGAATACAGTCAGTCACCAGAGAAATATCGCGGAAAAAAACGGTCTTTCTCTGGGTTCACGGCCACTCAGAAATTCCTGGCGGCAACGAGGAAGCTGACCGGCTAGTAAGATCGGACTAGAAATCGAACATATCACTCCAATTCGATAACTCCAGAAAAAGCTATTCAGCCTTTAAAAAGAGCTATCGCAAGACAAATTCAATTTTTATGGGACATAGAAACGGCGACGGCGCTATCCATGATGGATCATTTTACAAGCATCCCATTTGTGGGTATTTCTGCGACATTTGAAAACAGTGCACTGAAGGCAACGAACAGCATTTTTCCGCCGCGAGTGATGGCATTAGGTGGCAGCACAAAGCTTGGACAAACGATGCAGATGGCAGCACGCGTTAGATCTAGGATGACCAAGGTGCGACAGTCGTGGAAAATCGCGACATGTCATCATGGGCGTCGGCGGGGGGGGGGGGGGGGGGGGGGGGGGGGGGGGGGACGGGGGGGGGGGGGGGGGGGGGGACGGGGGGGACGCGTCCCCCCAGTTCAAAATCAGGGGAGGACGTCCTCCCCAAGAAAGCAGACTTGCTTTTTTAGCTGAATTCGTTCCAAAGGATATGAAACTGAAGACAAAATAAAAATAAATAAAAAAGTAAATTTATTCTTAGCTCAAAATACATGTCATTTTTAACCCTATATCGTTGAGTCCTTTCTTTGTACTTAAAGATGTAGATACTTAATTACTTTGTAGAAAATACAATTATGATATGGCAGCCAAAAGTTGGGTACACAAGATTGACTTCTGCTATGATTGAATGTCAAGTTCATCCATTCATTCACCATTCATTCTGAGGCCCTAGATACAATTCAGCCAAGGCAGCGAATTGCGTGACGTCATGGGTACAACCGTACATCCATCAATATGCTGTGTACAAACAGCAATCAGTTTTATACTTTAGTCCCTTTGAGCCGCTGGAATTTATATACACGAGTGCTATAGCCGCATGCTTCATGCTTGGTATATTTCAATGGGTGTAAGAACTCTCTACAATCCATGCTAAGTTTTTGGAATATATCATAGAAGGGTACTAGCGCTGGGCGATAGCGAAATATGGGAGGGACGTTTGACAGGCGGCCATTCATGATCCAGGCCCCTCACAGCGGCCGAACGCCTGTCGTCGATAAAATATACGAAACAAACCCAAAATAACCAAATCAAACAAACAAACATTGCAGTTGTGCAGAGGACTGCAAAGCTTGCATTTCCATTGGCCGAATCCCATGACGTAATGGGACTGAATGGGAATCTTTCAGGAGGTAGCAACGGCAACGACACTTCCTTAGCGTTGCGTTCATTCATGCGGAAATGTGCGAACGTTGGTTTTGCTTGAGCAATAGTGTGAAAAGATGAAGCGGCAGAGAAAGCTGGATAGTTTTTTTCATCTCAAAACGTGTAAGGAACATCCAGGTCTCATCACCTGCAACTCCTGTTACTAAAACAAACTGACTGTTTGAAAAGGAGAATATGAAATTAATGTGCTGTCTCACGGGTTGGGGTGTAGCATAACTTGAACTAGGGCATTCCATGTCGTTGATTTTTCAGGGTAATACTCAGTAACGCACCTCCCCAGTGGGCCTGTTCCCAGTGGCGCCTCTAACCTCCTCCGAGTTGCCCCAACTTGCAACTGTCTGTGCATTAGGATAGGACAGTTGCAAGTTGGAGCAGCACTTGGAGGAGGTTAGAGGCGCAACTGGAACAGGCCCAGTTTATCGTTTATGTAGATAGAAGAATTAGTCAGCTGACGGCAGTGGTGGGAACTTTATGAAATCGGTTGGGGGGGGGGCGGGGGCCCCAACGGCCGAATGCTCAAGTTGAAACTAAAACGTCCAATACTATACTAATATATATGTATATATTGTTGTATAATTATTATATAGTATACTTATTATACAACTATTACAATTATTACAATTGTGGAACTATTTTGCCGTTTCATACAGGGAAAAATACTTTTTTATTCTCTAATTTCCTTGTTTCCGACCCATAAATAATTAAAAATCTTAACTGAAGTTGATAGGTAACACTGACTGGTCATAGCATTTTTTTTAAGGACAGCAACGCAATTTGAAGCGTTAAATGTTAAACTTATCGCCATCGGTGGCCCAATTAAAGGGACATTGCCACCTCGCAGGCCAATATGGAGTATTTGGAGTTGTATCGGTCGATATAAGCGTGTCTGATTTTCACCCTGCCAAAGTTTGGCTCCCCGAAACTCCCCCCATTATATTTTAAAAAAATTGCACCCAGTCATGCTTGCCAAGCATTTCGTAAAGTTGGAGTCGCCACATCACTATTATAGAATCACTTCTTTGCAGGACTGTTATTTTCTTTTGAATGTTGCAAAACACATCACCCATTCCGTCAGTGCACTTTAAAATTAAAAAGAGTATGCGGTTAATTATTATTTTCAACAACCTTTAGCCTCTTTCATAATAAAACAGCAAGAATTGCTATGGCTCGACTTTGTGGGACCGTAGGAGTTATGTGACCTATACCTTATAACACATATATTACTTTTCAAGGTCAAGTCTCGGCGAATTCGTACGGGCTTGGGGCGGGCGCCAATACCACAGCAAACTGGATGAGAGCGGCCATCATGAATCTAGTACTGAGCACTAGCTGGGACCAACGTTTTGGAGTCAGAAATACATACAAATGCTTTGCGATACACTGCTTTAGGTGCTGCAGGAGCAAGTTTGAGCTTGAGCATACATGATTGATGATCACCCTCCATTCATTTAAGTTGCTTTTTAGAAATCCTCCGGACGGGTGGCAATATCCCTTTAGAATGCATCTGAAAAACAACGTTTCCCTCATACATAATTGTCACATGCAGACGGAGTCGGCAAAATTTTAATTTACTCCGACTCCGGCAAAAAATTATCGACCTTCAATAGACTCAGATTACGACTCCGAGTCTGCAAGACTGCTTCCAGGACCGACCAATGACTCTCTCAGCTCGTTTAAGGGCTCTCCAGAATGCCCGAGAGCTTTCTCAGACTTGCACAGGGCCCTCTTAGGTCTGACAATGGCCCTCTTAGACAAGCGTAAGGCCCTCCTCAGAACAGACGGTGGTCATCTCTGGTAGACCGATGATCCTCTCAAAGAAGGCGGAGGGTTCTCTCCTTAGGGACTTAGGGCTCTCTTAGGCCGGGGAAAGCGACCCCCCCCCCCCCTTGGACGATTAAGGGGTCCTTTCAAACTGGGTAAACAGACCTTTCAGACAGGAACAAGGGCCCTCTCAGGCATGCAAAGGTCATTTCAGAACAAGGAGCCCTAAGGCTCTAAGGCCTGGCAAATAACTGTAATCAAACCAACTGAGGCCTCCTCCCGAGACGCCGGGTTCTTTCCGGCCTAGACAATGGCCCTCTAAGACCAGTCTGGGGGCCCGCTTCAGGCCTGGCAAGAGCCCACTCGAGACGACCGATGGCCTCCCTCAGGCCGACTGAGTTCTCATTCAGGGCCGACCAAGGGCCCCCGCCAAGCCGACCAAGGGACCCTCAAGTTCGATCGAGAGTCCCCTTAGGCCGACAGAAGAGTCCCACAGACACACTAGGGACCTCTTTAGGCCCGACCGAGGGTCATCAGGCCGACTAAGGGGCCCCTCAGGGCCAACCGAAGGCCTCCTCAAGCTGACAGAAGCCCCTCAGGCCGTAAAAGGCACCTCCTGAAACTGACCGAGAGGCACCTTAGGCCGAACAAGTTTTTTTTCTTCAAGTCGACTAAGACGCACCTAGGGGCCCTTCAAAACGACCCGAGAGCCGACCTGAGGCGCGCCAGAGGACCCCCCTCAGGCAGGACAATTGGTCAATTCAGGCCGCCTGAGAGCCTCTCCAGGGCCGACCAAGGAACCCTCAGACCGAAAATAAACTTCAAGCTGGCTGAGGTCCCTTCAGACCGAACAATGAGCCACTCAGGCCGACCGAGGATTCCTCAGACCAACTTGAAGGCCCCCTCAACATGGGTGTGTCAAAAGCGGAAATAGCCGGCGCCCCGCCGCCGCCTCCCGAGCGTCGGCCGCCATAGGGAAATGGGCACTTTTTTGCATTGTTTTTCGCTCTGATTGACGCACTGAAACTAAAAACGCCTTAACTAGCTATGACACGCAATAGGAAGATGTATTTAACCTACGCTAATAGAACATTTCTGTAGCCTCCTGTGACCAAAACTCGATTCCTCCGCCATTTTCATGTTTGTGAGTTGATTGC